>BSBK01012593.1:0-80859 GCA_027943335.1 Chamaecyparis obtusa
AATTATCCAATTATTCACCACTTGGTGGTTAAACTGGTCTTTTGTGCTTAATCAATCATCTTGAACCTTATCTTATCTTGATTTTGATCAAATCTATCTCATTTCTACATCTCCTCTACCTTATTTTGATATTGATCCTGAGGGGGAAGGAATAATCTGTTAGATCTAGCTCTCAAACTATGATCAATCTTTGCTAGTTCTTGTTTGATCAAGTTGAGGATTAGCTACTTTTATGTGATTCATTTGATAAAGTTCAAAGTCAAATCTATATTTTAAACCTTTTCTAGTTCTAGCTCAATCAAGTTTAGGATTAGTTATCTCTCTTTCCTTTGTTTGATCAAGTTCAAAGTCATATCTCTTTCAACTATCTTAATGCTTATTCTTTGACTCAATGTTTTCCAAAATCTCTCACACATTAGTTAAAGAGGGGAAAATGTAATCACCCAGAAAAGGTCTAGTAAACCATGAGCTCCACTCTAACTTTAAACATTTAAAATACTAGACCTTATATTATGCTTAATCAATCTTATCTCTTGATCAAATCATCACTTTATCATTTATTTTATGATATACTAAAGTTTTACCACTTTATCCCAAGATTTATTTAATTAAGAGAACATGTACCATTTTAATTAAATAAAAGCCACTTTATCCTATGTGTGCACATGAAAAGGGAACTTCCTAATTTAAAAAGAAAAGAAAAAGGCTTTTTGTCTTCATATACTGGAATCTCTTTTTCCTCTTAATCCCCACCACTCATTTCTACCTAACTATTCCCATCCACTTGATTTTGCCTCTTGATAATTTTTTTCCCTAAAGTCAAAATGGGAATTATTCTCCACTCTTAGATTTTGCCACTTAATCTCCACCATCCATGGTCTTTAAAAGGAGACTCTTTCCTCACTCTTGCATAGTAGATCATTCATGCTATTGCTATACCATCATTTTGTTACTTGCATTCTTAAGAGAATTCTAGTTTACTTTCATTCTAGCTTAGTGATTCCTTATTACATCTCGCTTCAATCGCATAGGTTAAATAGGAGGTATTACAAAATTTTGATAGATTAGCTTTTCTTTCTTGTTCTTGCATTTTCATTCTAGCTTACATCTTTCATCTCATTTAGATCTTTATTCCTTGCATCTTCATCTTGAATCTTCCATTCTACGGTGCACCTTGCAAGGGTTTATTATTGAGGTTCATTTAAGAGTCATCATCCATAATCCTTACATTCTTGCACGTCATAGATAGGAAGCTATAAGCCACCTCTTGAGATGTCCTCTTCTATGGATTCTCTCAAGAAGAATGGTTTATAAAAGTGTGTCACCTTTTGATCACACACCTTTATTATTATTCCATTAACTATGCACCCAAAAATACTCAACTGTTAGCTTGCATGGTCCAAAAACTATCTTCTTTGTATGTGCTATTTCTTGTACTTAGCCAAAAATATTCCCAGCCTTGATATGAGTTCCTTATTGATTGTACATATGCGAATGACACCTACACGTGGTATTATTTCCATCAATAAAAATAATGTAACTATTTGGTTGTTTCTCTTTCCATCTTGCCCACATTCTCCCCCTTTTGTAATTGACGGCAACACTTAGTGAAAAATTATTTGTGTCCGTATTGCAAAATTAACCATTCAAAAATTGTGTCACACTTATTCTTTCTGACAGACCCCTTTTATATATATTCATACTTTAGAGAAATTTTTCACTTTATCATTCCCCCATTGACATCAATGGAAAAGGGTGTACCCAATATGCAAAAATACTTATTCAAAACTTCCTCCAAAGACAAAATTTTTTTTATAAAGGTTGTTTATGTACAAGCCAAAATTGCTTACTTACATTAATAGAAAACGTTCTGCATAGAGGGTCTTAAAAAGTTGTTAAATATGTATCTCATCCTTGTCTCAAGATCATTAAGAGCAATATGTTTGCATTGAGGCTATATGCAGTGGTCTCTATGTTTATCAAATTAATAGGTTCCCACACTACACTTTCCTTTTGAGCCTCCTTTAAGGAACATAAAAGCCTGTGAAGTTTCAGACCAATGAAGTTTCTCATCTCATTCACATTTTTATCATTTTCTACTTGTTTTTCTCCAAAAAAACCATATTTTCAAGGAAAGGACACAACTTGGATTTCTACAGATGAGATGGAGACCTACATAGGATTGAATAATTGAGAAGTTTTCTCCAATTGATTTACATAATTCTTTATTTGCTCGTCAAAAGTTGTTACAAATTTATCCATATACAAACATGATTTATAAATATTGGTTCCCTCATTGATAGCCTCAATGATTCCCTTGTATATGCTAATCGAGCACCATTCTATTGTGCACAACTTCCTTCTGTAGATGTTCAAATATTTTCTCATCAAGTTCTCTTTTTACTTTTATCTCTGTAGACTTTTTCAAAGGATTCAAATTGTGATCTTACCTCACTAATTAACTTATTTAGCTTTATAGAGGGTTTGTCTACAATGTTTATTCTATGTATTAGAACTAGCATCATCAAAAACTTTGATTCTTCAATAATCAATTTTGTGTCCTCTAAATAGTTTTTTAAACATCTCCTCCTCTGCTTGTGCCTCTACAAATTGATAAAATTTATACTTTTGTATTGGAGAGAGTGAGGATATGTCAACTTGTCCTTGGTATATTTCAGCATCCTTGGGATTAGTCTCCATTCCCATGAATAAGCACTTTATAGTGTCTCTTGCCTCTATTTTCTAGGTGTTCACATCCTCCTCATGTTAACCTTTATCTTCTCTTCTTTCTTGTTCTACCTCTTTTTTATCCTTAGATTATTTCACCTTATCCAATTCCCTTTCTTCTTCATTTTTGTTCCATGTTTTGTGCCCAAGAATCTCTATTGTTGTATCTGAGATATTATCTTGAAATTCATCTACATCATTTGTAACTTTTTGGTATTTGAATATAAAAAAAAATTGTGACATCTATTGCTGCAATTGTGACTAGTTCACCTGCAAAAAATTATATTTAGGTTCTTATTGTACACTCACTAATTCAAATTGACTAACCCATGCATAACTTTATACTTGTCTTGCATGTGTAGTAATAGATTTGTCAAGTGTTTATTTGGCACATTTAGAAAACTTGAGGGACTTTCTCCCTGTGCATCAGATGCAACTTTATAGTAACCATTTTAAAGATAGTTTTTATTATTTATTGTGTTTCTCTACTAACTTCATCATTTTCCTATAAGCATCAATATATGCATTCTTTCTCTACTTCTGAAATCAGGTTCTGACACCTTCAAAATTCTATGGATACATTAGAATGAAATTTTTTTCCTACAAAGTGTTAGATAGTTATATAAGGAAATTCTTAGCTTAGTTTCAACATGATTTTTGAATCTAGTGTTACATTTTATACCTCTAGAAGTGGGGATATTTATTAAGAAGAACAAAAGTTAAGAAACTAGTTACTACAATAACTTGTGATTTAGGGACAAAATATAGGAAATTCTTGATGTAGACAAGGTAAATGGAGAAGAAATAGATAATGTGTAACACTTGGAACAAAAACAAAAATTTTAAAGAGGAAGTTTTGGAACTTCTTCCAAAGGTTGTTGAAATAGAGAGAAAGGAAAAAAAAATATAAGGTGAAGGTAAACATAATAGAAAAACACCAATCTAGGAAACTAAATGAAATCATTACTAACATAAGCTCTACAATATCAAGGTATAGGAGGAACAAGAAAGAACTCAGAAAAAATATATGAGAGAACATGAGGCGCACGTTGATCTTAGTTATGTTTTTTTCATATGTTCATAAAAAAATACAGGCTCTCGAGGTCCATCTTTTGTTTATGTCATTTGCTAAAATATTCACTAATATTTGAGGTAGTTATCTTCAAGAAACCATTGCTTACCAAAGTCATTTATGATACTTGATGCATATATATTGCTTAATTTTGTTGTGATAAGAATGAAACATAGAAAATAGAGGAAAACTTTAAATACATGAAATCACATCTATAAGTTATCCTACAGATTGTGAACTATGTATTATGATTTATGGGTTGCTCATTCATCTTATGTTTAATGCATTACTATTAGATGTTATTCTATAAATGTACTGTTGGAATATTTTTGGAATATGAAATTACATAGATTTATATTAATGATCATCTTTGTGTGAAGTTAAATGGAAAATTAGTACTAGTAAATGGTGATATCTTGAATCAAATTTGAAGAAACTTTCTATTCTTTTAGTCTTTTTTAAATGTATAATTTTTTTTCCTTTTAAAACTTTCTAGTTAAAATTTCATTTCCTTATTTTCTTTGTGTTTCAAAGCATACATGTTTCATTTTTATTATTTTCAATCACAAGAAGGTAGATGCGCCTTCCAAAATAAGCAGAGAGTTGGTATAAAAAATCATCATGCTCAACTCAACTATTAGTTTAGATTGACACTGTTGGGCACAAAATATTAAAGAATTAAGTAGTAAAAATATGAAACTAACGAGACCAATATAATTCTTCTAGACCCAAATATATGTTCAAGAATATGTCACTAGAAAATACTTTAAGACACGTGTAAGAGAAAACACCTCCAACATGTCTAGACCACAGTGTTTGACATCAATGACAACATACAACTA
Organism: Chamaecyparis obtusa; assembly: GCA_027943335.1. Lineage (NCBI taxonomy): Eukaryota > Viridiplantae > Streptophyta > Pinopsida > Cupressales > Cupressaceae > Chamaecyparis > Chamaecyparis obtusa. The sequence continues at coordinate 4,642 of BSBK01012593.1, forward strand.
AATATATATTTTCAATAGTATTCACGTTTATTCATTTCTTTTATTAATCATAATTTATGCAAACTCATAACATTATATATTGAATTGCATCCACATTCCTAACAAGAAAAGTAGAATTCTTTGAGATTTTACCTTCAAATTGAAATTTTGTGTTTACTATGTTATTTTATGTATTCTATTATTTTTCTAATTTTAGTTTATGTACATATTGATACCATCATTTAGACAAACAAATTATAAACAATAATAATTAAACTTTTTAAAGTTTCATTATGTTCTAAGATAGAAGTACACTGAATGGCCTAGATTATGGATACAATGTGTCTTAAAGGCCAAGTAAAAGTTTATATCCTAGTCATCTTAGATCCTTAATTATGGATCTAGTATATAATTTTTATTTATGATACTATTGTACTGTTACAATAGTTTAATGAACAAACCTCTCTTTTTTATAATTTATATTGATTAATCAAACTCAACTATTTAATAAATTTAAAATATAACACTTACTAATTTATCACTTAATCTTTAAATATAAATAAATTTAAAATATACTTACATTCACTAATATATAACTTAATCTTTAAATATAAATGAATTTAAAATATACTTACATTCACTAATATATCACTTAATCTTTAATATTTGAATCAACGAAATGTTCTTTAATATTTTCTAAAATTGTTTTAAAAATTTGATAAATATAAAAAAAAAAAAAAATAGAGAAAGGCTCTAAATAAAAATTCTCAAATTAATGATTTAAAATCATATAAAGATATTCAATTTGATCTTTTGTCTGGAACTGATGTAATATATATATTCAGTTAAAATTTGTTGGGGACAGCCAAAACGGTTGTGCAGACAAAACTAAATTATATATATATATATATATATATATATATATATATATTATATATATATATATATATATATATATATATATATTCTCTGAGCTACCGTTGGTGTCGTGTTTGTTGGCATCACTAAAGCTCAAAGCCCATGCAAATCGTGTGCACATCTACCCACAACTTAGTAAATGATATTATAACGTTGAAATAACGGAGAAGTTATGTAAAATTGCGTTCATTCCATTAATAAAAGAGTCTTGTACAACTCCAAGAAAGCATGAGCACTGCGAACAAAAATTTATCTCTGTTTCTAAATATTTACTTGTGAGAAAGATCCCCAATTAACTTACGCTTAAAGCGGTATTATCACTTAGGTACATCATAAAGCTTAAGGTATGGTTGAAGGGCAAGTTAACTGTGGGAGCTCTCTTCACTGTACATTCTTGAAGGACAATTTATGATTTCAGCTATTTCAGGTCACTAATTTCTACGTACTAGGTTTACTGCCACTCATTTTATTAGTGGCGTATATTTCTCCTTCGTTATGTCACATCTGGAATTAGGAGTTATGTCCTTCAAAGTTTAAATGAATCACCCAATCATTACGGCGTGGTTTTATCATTATTTGGGTATTCACATCAGAAAGGTTCAGTTGGAGAAACTTCAGCAAACAATTTAAAATTTGGTTCTTTCGTGGTCCCTTAGACAGGTTGGGTATTGATATCAGAAGGGTTCACTTGGAGAAACTTCAGCAAACAATTTAAAATTTGCTTCTTTCGTGGTCCCTTAGACAGGTTGTCTCCTGGATGTCATTAAAACTCATTCATTCATTCATTTATTAAAATATTAATCATTAAGCCGTGGGTAGATGTGATGAATTGTATTATTGTGTTTACTAAACTAATATCCTATATTAAACATAAAATATAACAAATCAAATTACAGGTCTAATAAATTTTAAAATTGTTTTGTACAATTTACAATTGGTAAAGATTAAATAAAGCGTCACTTAAAATTGTTTTGTACAATTTAAAATTTGCAAAGGTTAAGTAAAGCATCATTTGTTAAAAGGTTTATGTTGTCAACTTTTAAATTGTTCTATTCAAAATATGTATATTCTTAAGTTATCATGATGTGTCTTTTATCTCTATCTATTATAGAATGGGCATGTTCTCTTTTTTACAAATTTCTTTAGATTTCTTTCATTTAGGGGAAGCATACCAATAGCTGCTATATCTATCTTTGGATAACAAGGTATCCTTAATGATGCAATGATATATTTTGTTGTCATCTCTATATGTCTCTTAATTTTTTATAGCTATTATTCTAGTTTTTGGATCTAGTGCAAGGGTTAAAAGTAGTCATTTCAAAGTTTGCTTGATACTTACTTAAAGATGGTCCAAAGTTGTGGACTAAAACCACCTAAAAATTTGCCAATATTTGTGGGCAAATGTCTAAACATTGTGCACATTAGTACTAATTAAATTGCACAACTCCTCCAATTAAATTCTACAAATTTAGGACCATTAAGATATGTAAAATTTAATAATGATCTTTTAATTATTGCTATTTTTATTTAAAATTAATAATTAAGAAAAATAATATAGAAGAAGTGCAAAATAATTAGAATTTGGTTGACTACAAGAGTACTTGTAGTCTACTCATTTCATATCTAAATAAATACGTTCCCATCTACACAAGTAGCATGGTTAAATTTTAGTAACTACCCTCATTAAAATATCATAATATCATTACTAGGTTGTCGGCAACAACGGGATATGCGTGGCAACGTAGGATGAATTGTTTCAGTTCGGAGAGTTGCGGATCGGTCAAGCGCTCAAAATTTGTGGTTTAATCTTGCATTACCAGGTATGCAATGCATCTCTTTACAAAATTGAATTGTAAAAATATAGTTTTGGAAATCTTCAGATTTAAAATAATGCAATGGGAGAAAGGAGAATTATTTAAACTTCTTATGGAAAAAAATTATTATGATGCAAATTTTAAAAGTGTCTATATAATATCACGTGCTTTCGAGTGTATCTCTAATAGTATAATCTAAAGAGAAAAAAACATTTGTAAGCAATGATAATGAAATGGAACAATTCAATGTTTGTAAACAAACAACTTGTAGGGATTTTTGATTCAAAACTACTTGTCATTTTTGTTTTGGCATCTTCTATCTTATGTGAAGGGCTTCTAGGCCTAAATCGTAAGCGTCTCCAAAAGATTGGATGATGATTTGCCGCGATGTAGAAGATAATTTTAGAGAAAAAAAAAAACCTGCCAAATTTTAGATTTCATAATAGTGTTAAAAAAATAGTATTTATTTATTTATAAATACTTATAAATAAAAAGAAATGAACTTGTACAGTCTATAATACCAGATTTCTCCTTTTGAATATTCAATCATTTATTTTTAGGTGTATATATATGATAAAGTAATTTGTTGCACTAATTTTATTAAATTGTGGGTGAACTTTATATCACTACAATAAACTACAATTTATAGGGGCAAAACGTATGGTGGTAAACTTTTCTTCTGTAACAAGGTGGGCTGCAAAAATATTAAACCTTGTGACCTCGTGCTTTATCATAAGAATCATCCAGCCCAACCCTATATTAAATTCTTTTAAATTTAAATATTTTTACCAATTCTTTTTTTTAATATTAAATATTGAGGGATCAAAAGAGTTTATACAGAGAGAAAGGGAGGCAAAGCCTCAACCACAAGAGTTTGAACCACTACATTACTGAAAGTATATAATCATCCATCAACAAGATAAGGAGCCAAAAAATTAGTAGAGTAAATAATAGGACTCGAGACAGAATTCACAAAATGAGAAGCCAACATAAAACTCTTCTATTCAAGAATCTCATCAAGATTTTCCACCCACGTGGTCTAGCCTTGAGGACCCTCCATCCACACCACCTTCTTTTGATCCAGGGTCTGAGTAAACATCTCGAGCTTATCAAAGTAGGGACCTCTTTTGTCTTTGAGATCCTTGATCAACTTCTTCAGTGCATCATCAAAGACAGTCTATTTTTCCGCAATTCTCACCCACTCAAATCCATCTTTCATTTCATAAATGAACATGGTAGCACGGTCATCTTTGAGGAACCACAACAACTTTCCCTTCTCCAAATTCATCACACAACAAACGTGGACAACAATTTTATAACATATGGTTTTTCTAAGAAAACCAACAAGAGACCTACCATTACCTTTAAACTTTTCCTCATTTCAAAATTTCCAAATAAACCAACGGTTGAAAGAGGAAAGAATTTTCTAGAATAGATTAGCATCCTTTTTAAGTCCATGAATGAATCTAGTAATAATATCAAGAGTGCAAACATGTTCAATAAGAGATATTCCAAATATAGTCAAGAAAGATGTGTCGCATAGTCTCAGGCATCTTGCAAACTGAGCATAGGTCACAAGAAGCCAAGTTATTCCTAATAGGTAGTCTATCAAGCATGAGTTTCCACTTGAAGCATTTTCTTAGGGGGGATGGGAGGTTTCCAAAGTTTCTCAAATGTTTTCCACCAATTAGAGGAATGAGTGTCAACATACCAAAGGGAATTAATGTGTTCAGTCACCGAGGTGTCATAGTTGAGTAGTTTGTAAATATCCTTGGCTTTGACTTTAGAAAGAAGGGATCCATCTTTCTAGCAGAATGAAATGAATCTGTGAGAGTCAACATCAATGGTCCTGAGAAGGTTAAGGGAAACACAAGCATTTTTAACCATGTTGTAAGTCTTGTTGTGGGAATTAGGAACTCCATAATCATTAATAAGAGTCTCCCAACTGATAAGATTATTATGCTCCAAGATGTCCATTATACACTTAATGCCCTTATTGTACCAGTACCTAGTAGAGAAGCCTTCGGTTAAGGCAAGGGGTTTATTATTATGGTAGAGGTTTCACCATATCGATCTCTCCTCATGCAGGGTATGACTATAATATATGTTAGAGTTGTCTATAAATCCGCGCACATGCTCCTAGGCTTTCTAGATGGACTTAAAGACCCAAGTGCCTTGGACAGACACAAAGAATAGACCAACAACCGGATTACAGAATGGGAGGGCTTTCCAAGATTTGGTAGACTTAGGCACACCATTTTGAATGTTGTTTCTGACAAGAATCTTCCAAGGTTCTTATCCTTCCAGAGCATGAAAAATCCATTTGGTAGCAAGGGACATTCCTTGCATCCTAAGATCCTTAAGACCCACACCTCCAAGTTTCTTGTCCACGTGGCACCAGCTCCATTTGACCGCATGAGTCTTCCTTTTGCCCTTGCCATAAGAAAGGAAATGCATGATGGACTTTTGGATTTCAAAGATTTGGTAATTGATAAACATCCAGGTAGAGGAGTAGTATATACTATAGGAGAGGATCTTCTGACAGACTTGGACCCTACCAGCAAGGGAGAGAACCCTATTGTTCCACTTATTGAGCTTTCTATCAATCTTTTCTTTGACCCAAAGACACATATCCTTAAGAGAGAGAGAAACAAAGAACGGGATACCGAGGTATCTAACTATCTTGTTAGGTCCTCCCCATGAGTAACCAAATTGTTGAAGCCAGTCCAGGGGGTCCTCCTTCCACTCAAGCAAGATAGACTTAATTAATAATATATATTAAATATAATAAATATTTTATTGTTACTATTTTGAAACATAATATAGTTTAAAACATATTCTTATATATATACAAAAACCTTGACAAGATTCTAAGTTCATATTCTTTATTTACAAAAGATTCTAAATTAATATAAATATACAAGAAACACACATGCAAGTTTATTAAATTTATATATTTTATTTGAAAATAATTTAATTAATATTATAATTTCAATAATAGAGAAATATATATATTGCATACTAATATTATACAAAATAGTAAATTTCAAAATTTATTTAGAAGTTTTAATATTTTATTAATAATTTAAGATGGTATATATACCATTGAATTTCATGTCTTGTGGGACTACTTTTTACTCTTTACATGATGCAGTCAACTTGGCATACATACCTTATTGCTTTAGTCCATTTGGGTGCTAGAATACCAAATGTTGGATATAGTCAATTATGGAAGATGCCACAATTTTGGAAGATACAAATCCTGAAAATGATTTCTGGAATATGGGCTGACCTATTTGGTTCACCCAGAAGATGACTAAGAAGATGCATAAGGAATTTTAATTCTTTATTTTAATTTCTCTGAATATGGTGTGTATATGTTTGTATATGTACACACATGCATGTGTGTATATATACACTTGCACACGTGTATATATACACATACACACATGCGTATATATGTGTATACATGTATGTACACACACACACACACAGATATATATATATATATATATATATATATATATATATATATATATATATATATATATATATATATATATATATATATATATATATATATATATATATATATATATATATATATATATATATATATATATATATATATATATATATATATATATATATATATATATATATATATATAGTCATAGTCATAGTCATAGTCACGGAGCCCACAAAATAAATTTGGTTTTATAAAAATTGGAATTGAAATTTGAATTTCCAATTCCACCTATTTGAGTGGAAGATGTAAATGCCCATTTTGGGGCAAAATTGGAATTTCAAAATTCCAATTCCAATTTTTTGGATGGACAAAAACATGGAATTGAAATTATCCAGAATGAGATAGTGCCAATTTCAGTCTAATTCCAGCCCCCAAACAGGCCCTTAGATTTTGAACTTGTGACCAATATTTCAACATCACAAGTTCTCCACCACTAGACCAAATAGACTATGGATCTGAAAGCAAATTGAATTTCACTTTATCATAAAATAATAAAAAAAAGATGTAAAGAATATCTTTAATTAACACTCAAAACTTCTATGAAAATTAATAGGTGTGAACGGGTACCCATTGCAAAAATGAATAAATGGGATGAGATTTTTTTTTTAAATTTCTTTTCTGGGTTCATTTGTTTTTTTAACCATTAAGATTGTACGAAAACAACTGAGGTTATATAATTTCTTCGAGGTATTATTCTTTCTACAAAATCTATAGTTAATAAAATTTCATTTGGCTTTAAATATCATATCTTGTCTATATCCACTTCAGATCTGTTGAAATTTGAGGTTGACAACAAGGATGAAAGAACTGAGAGAGGAATATTAAAATTTAACTACAGAGAAATTAGATAGCGAATGTGTTTGGAGTAGACAATTTGGAATTGGCTTTGTAGAAGACTAAAAGCATAGAAAATAAAAAACTTAATGATACAATAATATTATTGAGCAGGCATTGTAGACATATGAAAGGCTTTTCAATTAGGGAAGTTTTCATTTGTTTTAAAATTATATATAGCGGAAAAGCTGCCTGGTAAGTGATTGACCAATTTTTATTGCTAAAAAAATAGTGCTCAGCAAGGATGTTACCTAGAACTATAGCATAATGTTCACATAACAATATATATTTTCTTGCTTCAAAATAATATCATTCAGAATTTCTTCGGTTTGTTTTATGTATTATCCTTTTAAAAACTATTATTGAAGAAAAAGTCACCTTACCATGAGTGGCAATGTGAGCTGGATGATTTTTCTAACTATAAAAATGTGACCCTTGGTGAACTCGCAATACATAAGGTTATCGGTAGACTGAAGAGTGATAGGCAATTAAATTTGTATAGAACTGCTTGGTTTTAATGGTTGTTAAGGAGAGTTAATTTTAGGTGCAAGACCAATAAGAGTGTGATTCATTTAAGAAAGAATGATTATGTTCTTCTAGGCTTCTTCAAGAATAAGTAGAAGATTTTGACCTAGAAAGTACCAAAATCTTTGAAAGATCATGGAGGTAAAGCAAATCTAGTCTTAGAGCATTGTCTGAGGGTAAATCAAAAACCACTTTTTTGAGTTCATCAAGAGCAATCTTAGCCATGAGATATTCATTACCTTCCTCTCGAATACATATAAAGTTAGAGAACTTCACAAGGGGTGTTGTGTTGGTAGTATCAGATAGGTTGGTGGTATTAGATAGGAGGTATTTAAAATAAGAGATGCTTTCATTCACCATTTTTGCATTAACTTTTTAAAGTCATATATGGATTCTATTATATTTTTTTTTGTTTAATGTTTGGTAGAGGCTTGATAAAACCTTTTGTTGAAAATATTTGCGTCCATACTTTTTCAGATAATGATCTCACTAATGGCAGAAAGCTCTCTTTCAATTCTTTCTTTATAGTAAAGACTTTTTGAAATGATCAATATTTCATTCTTTTGTCTTCCCTTTAAAAAAGGAAAGGTTTTTTCAATCAATTGATACATTTGGAACCTAGGAAAGATGTAAAGACTGAAATCTCGACACTAAAAACCACATCAATAAAACCCATAATTTTAGGGAGTCGGTCAACAAGTCAATGGTCGATTACATAAGTCGACATGATATCAATAGATTCCCTATTAAATAGAAAGAACATAAATACAATTTTGACCATATCTGTCGAAAACATAAACATACCTTTGTTCAATACGAATGGAACGTCAACCATATGTCGAGTGTCCTAGAGAAATCATAAAAACAAATGTCGCATCAAATACAAGTAAAAATAAACTTCCATGTCAAGTTAACGACTCAATAGATTTTTGACCAACTATCGAGAAGTATAGTAAAAGATTAATGTTAGCTTCAATTACATTCTTTCATTTCATAAAAATAAAAGTAAACCTCAAAGTCGAGAAATACCACCATGTTGAATACCATATGTGTTTAGCACTAGAGGTAATGTCCTTCCTGAAAAATGCTTCAGAAACCTATTCACAAAAGTCAGCTAGGGCAAGAATATTGTGGGAGTGCGTTTCCACCCTACCACGAAGCTGTAACACTTCCCCGGAATCCTTCCTGACATGAAGGATACCCAGCCCAGCTAGAAATAATCTAACAAGGTAAAACTAAGGAGTAATGGAATTTGTGCTACTTGATACATAATTCAATAGTAGAAGAAACATTACTTTCTCAATCATTAATTCAATACCTCAGTTCCATTTCAGACACCTTTAAAAACTATCATGATTTGACCAAAATATGAAGAAGCATTACAACATTCATGCATACCCATCTCAGCTATGCATTATCTATCCAGTCAACTCAAAATGTTTTCATCCTTCCAATATAAATATAGAATTTCTCAAACACAAAACATATAAATCAAGCCTTCACATCATTTTGTTTAGAGCTTATGAATACACAAATAAACTTACAAAGACTTAAATCTACAACAAGAATGTTACAAGATAACTCAAGGTAGATAATTCACCCAAAGATCTACACTTCTTTAGTCAATTCCAAGCATCTATTTGTACAAGGTCATATCTGATTCCCACATGAAACCAATTTGAAGCATATCATTTCAAAAGAAACTAATCCAAATGATTCCAATTATTGTACCAAGAACAAAGAAGCTTATAATTGCATGTTCATCATGGTATATGTATAATCTAACTCTTGGTAGTAAGAAATGATAAAAAGAACAATAAATTCAATCCATGTCACATTCATGAATGGAAGAGTTCACATGTTCACAATAGAAGTAGTTATCAGAATATAAGGGCATCCTAATACATTGGTTGATGGAGGACTAACATGTTTAAGGACAAATTCCCAACTAATTAATAACTACTACTCTCCATCTTAATTAGCATCATTCACTACTAAGCCTACTCTAAAAATGGGCATATTACGGCCCTACCATTCTATAGGCGTCGAAATGTGTGAAACAAAACTAAACTCCTATCCGACTACTATGATGAGATAAGGGCAGAATCCTCCAAAGTGCAGATACAAGATAGTTTTCATAATGAGTTTCTTAAGCTTGGCGTATCTGAAACTATGTCAAGATTTCTCGTTGTGTGTTTTGCAACTTATTTTATCAAGAGTCGTGGAATACATAGGCACACCAGGATGGGAGCCGTGGAATATCTTCAGCTGCAAAAAATACTTTATGTTCTATTGTTGAAAAATATTGTCCTTCGTCTGTATTTCCCTGACCATAATTCAGTTAGTCCAGAGTTCGAGTCCTTTCTCCAGCCAAAAACACCAGCCATTAAGAAACAAAACCAACAATAAAACTTTCTCAGTTTCACCCTACACCAGTAGGTAATCCGTCACAGGGAAAAGAATCTACCCACTTTTCAACTTTAAATAATATAATAAGTTGGTGTAGATTTAAACCTTGGCAGAGGCAACTCATAATAAATATAGTTCACATATCAGAATTGTATTTGGAACAGGACATGTTTTATTTAGTTATTTTGAGCTTTTAAATAATCTTAAAGCCTACTAGCCCCGTACTCCAAAAAAAGACTAAACTACCCATCTTTGAATCCTAAACATTTTGATAGACTCCTTATTACGTAAATGGTTCAACAAGCAAATTGAACAGCAAGATCCTTTCAGCAAAGCTCTATGTTGGTTCACTGCAGAGCAAAGCATAGAGCGCTCACTAAATGCCGCATCCTTAGTATTAGCTTCTCACAGAATAAGTTGAGTGAACCCTGACGGTGAAAAACTTCAACCGAGAACAAGAGGCACAGGAAAAATGGCGTATGACCATCTAAATATATAAGTAAAAGAATCTGACATGGCGCTATCAGAGAAAACGCTGCAGGAGAAAAATAAACATATACGCAATTTAAACCAGAGAAACAACATACATAAATAATTATGTAGTTCAATCAAGTTAAGAAGGCCATAATAGACAGAACATGTAGACCATAAAACAGAGTATGCACAGCAAGCTTTATTCCATCGAATAATAGATTATGTTTTATAAATGTGACTGCAGTTCTAAAAATAAACTAAAAGCTTAGAGTTATACGCATGCATGGCATTCCTCTGAAATCAAACTACCATCCTACGCATAGAACTGGGAGTTTCAGCATAAATTCTCTACTAAACTTTCCCTAAAGCTCCAAACTCGTAGCCTGCGGTAACCAAAATGTCTTTAATCCTCTCTAGCTAGACTCTATTTTCTCTCTTATGAACCTATGTAGTTAGCTGGTTCAAATCCCAGGCACTATAGGGAAAACTTGTGCTAAAAAAACAAACAGAAAGGAAGTACAAAAACAAAAGAATCCAAGGTCACAGGATAAGACCTTATATATCGCAAGCCAAATGCATTCACAGTAAGGCCAAGGGCCCTGATCAAAAATGATGTTCCAGGACCAACAATTTTCTCTCAATTTCTTTTATAAATCTCTCGATACTATCGCACAGTCTTATGATATATATATAAACTGGAAAATACGATTGTTATTTTAAAAATAAACCAGACCTTACTTGTCAATGTATGCAGTTAGAAGCAGAGAATGGCATACTCTAAAACTGAAATAGCACCAGTGTAGCTCCTTTTGAATATGGATGAGCTCCTTTTCTCACCATCATGTAACCAACAGCTAAGGACATGAGACATTGCTGTGCACACTGGCTTTTTCCATCCGAAACTACTCGAGGAAATAGGCAAAAATGTTGTTTTGGGCCACACAGAAAACTGGTACAACTTCACAAAAAAAAGCTCAGATAGAGAATGCAGAGTAAGCTAGAATAGAGATAGCGGCTCCCCCAAAAAATACTTTCTCAAATCTTCTCCATAAAACTTCATGCAGTGAAATCCCGTTGTGCTTGTTCTACACATGCCGCATTAAAGGGAAGGAATGGTTCCACATAAAAGAAAGGATAACAAGAAACTTGTGCTACCACCACTTTAAAAATAATAAAACTAGGAGTTAGAGTTGTATCCCCCTCTAGGCCAGAATAATAGCAGCAAATAAAGGAAAGGAAAAAATGTGGTTGTGACATCCTTCCCCTCTAAGAGAATGCATTGTCCTGATGCAGTGATCCAAATTTACAAGCATATTGGAGGAAAAATAAGAAAATCAAACTTGTCATGATTAATAATCTTCCATTTTCAAAATATTCCATACAATGCATGTATCCAGTTTCTATTTTTGCATAGAATCAACAAGATTTAATTTCAATTGTCTAAGGAAGTCAAAATTCCATTAAAAAGTATTCTAGAAAAATCAAACAAACACATTGCGTTTCAAAGATCATTTAAAAATCATTTTAAATGTTTGTGTGAATTCCATTACTACCTTATAGTTTTACAAGGTTAGAGTTACCTCTCTCCAACAATATTCCCCCTCTTTCATAATGCGTCATTCCATCTGTGCATACATAGGTACAACATCGAAGTATTAGTACATGTTTTCAACATAATCAAGAGATAGCATTCCTTCATCGTGATACTTTTAGTCATAAATCTGTATAATACCTTCAATTTACAAAAGAGCACACAAGTACCTGTGCTGCTTACCATACTTTGGCATCATGCTGACATAATCAATGGATTGAGTACTTCGTATCAAATTCCTGTCTTACTTATATGTAGACACTTACCATATTTTTAGTTCAATTAATTACAAAAGATAATTTCCAATGGTAAATATTCCAGAATAAAGATAATAATTGGAATATTGCAAATGTTCAACAATTAAGTTCTAATACTGAACTTAATCATCAGTAAATAAATCATACATATGTACCTTCTAACATGTGGTACTTACTAGGTGAGAAAATCTTTCATGCATCCTCAGAAATCACCTGAAAAGGGTAGAGGATCCATTTTTCCATTTATGTGACCTAGGCTCTCATGCCCATCTTGTCACATTAATATTTTAAATAATTTTTTTATCATCTGTAGAATAATATAAGTCCTACAATTCTCACATCTTAATATGTATAAGTATTCACATTTCAGCAATGTACTGCAAGTGTGCTTCATCTAGGATAAGCATCCAAAAAAATCATGATAGTTCATCACCATATAAAATCAACACATAAAATCAACACATCAATGTATGTTCTGAATCTATAAAAATGCATCCAAAAACATAACCTTGAAGGTTAATCATAAATTAAGACACTTAATAGTAATTGGACATTTGTCCTTCTATAAGTCCATGTCTCTTATGCCATTGCACAGTCAGTCATTCATCTGCAAATCTTGAGACAGGAATGTGGCTCGAACACCTATCTGTTCTATCCACAAAGCTTTACACTTCCTTAGGATTCTACCTAATCGTAGAATACCCAACCCTGCAATGCCCAAAATAAAAGGCAGGGGGTATCTGGTGCAACCATGAAACTAACTACTTTCCACATATGTCTAAGTAGAACTAATCATGGATGTGGTAGGGAGATGGAACATGGGCATCATATTTATGAAAACATATGCAAACAAGCTTTGGCCAAAGCATCTTTTGTCACCAGGAATGAACACTGGTAGGTAGAGGAACATTCTTTTCTACCCTTCCCTATTTTTCCACATTCGGCACCCCTCACCTGAAGGTAAGCTTTCCAATTCCCATACACAGAAAGTGAAAAGAAGATGCAATTCATGCATTTCATATAATTTCCTTTCTTATAATTATACATTAAACAGAGTATGTAAATCACACAACATTCAACTAAGCAAAAGAGTTATGCCCTTCATCATGAAAAATATCATTCATCATAGGGAATCACATAATTTGAACCATCTAGTCAAATAAAAAGATACACATACAAGTAGGAGGTGTTGGCCATTCTATCAAAAACACCTATAGTGCTTCATAACCAAATAAGTCTATCCCCTTTCATAAAAATATGGTGACCTACTCGTCGCTCATCAAATGTATCAACTAATACATACATTTCAATCACCTCATAATAATTTCATGCAAGGTCTCAAATACAATCATGCATGTGTTATTAATATCATATTATGTCAAAAAGATATATTTCCTATGGATTCCATCATTTCTTGAGTATCCATGCAATGCTCCTCATAGCATCAAAACTCACATCAAATAATATCAACCAATATTAATTATTTCATCAAATGTATTTCTAATATACACAACCTTTTGGATGTCAATTCAATTTGACCATTTCATAATAGTTGAAACATATTCCATGTAAGATATGAGTGCAAGATTAGGGATGGTGTGTTCTTTGCAATCTACTCCTTTTCAATTTGTCAATGTTGTACATTGAACATGACATATGACATCACTTCACATCATAGGTCTAGCAACATAAAACACATATTCTAGCCACCCTAAGCTTATAATATTTCAAGTTGCAAATTTCAATTCAGACCCTCATCGGTCATAAGAAAAATCAAGGAGTATTGTGAACAAAATCATAGTTGATTGAAAAACACAAAATTAGTGGCTAGTTGGTAAAAGGCTACATGTCACCTTGCATCCAAGGTATGCTTCAGAACATAACACTACTTCTAGAACATAAATCTAGAGTTTACGTCATCATGTAGTAGCACATTCAATTACCTTAAACATGTTTGCTTTATCCACTAAAGCCAACCCACATGGATTGTTAATTCTCTCTTTCTTTTGCAATATCAAGCTAGGCAAGGTAAGCCATAATAATACATTTTCGCAAATTTTCAATGAATTTATGTTTCAATTAAAACATGTTGAATTCTTCTTCCCAAGAATTTCATAAGCTTCTAGTATTAAAAATCCTTTCATAACACTTGCAAATATACCTTACAAGAATTACATATTTCCAACAGTTATCACAAGCCAAGTCTTAAATTCTGGAAAGCACTCATACCTTTAGTGCAAAACCGAACATTATTTGCCTACACAATATCTCATAAAATTTGTATCTTCTTTCTTTCCTTCACTAATGTAGAGAAAAAGGCATTAAATTTCTAAGTGTATCCCACACACAATGTACCTCATAATTTTTCATAAATTCTAACATTTTGCAATAGGAAGCAATCACACCACTCATAGGTAGACAGTTTCCAAGAACACATAATTTTTTCAAAATTTCATAGTTTCAAGAACAACTAGGGATATTCAAGAAATTTTACGCAACAAAATATTATTCGTCAAGTGTCCATTTCCCATAACACAAGAAACATCCTATTCTTTCTATCAAGATAACTGAAATTGAAAGACACTCTAGTCAATCTAGGGAACCATGGTTATGTTCTTACACCAAGCATTAATCAACTCTCAATTTATGCGACTATGGGTTGCAACTAAGCATAGTGAACTCAAGGCCCTAGTATGGAACCTAGAGCTCTGATACCATATGTAAACACTGAAATCTCGACACTAAAAGCCACATCAGTAAAACTCATAATTTTAGGGAGTCGGTCAACAAGTCAATGGTCGATTACATAAGTCGACATGATATCAATAGATTCCTTATTAAATAAAAAGAACATAAATACAATTTTGACCATAACTGTCGAAAACATAAACATACCTTTGTTTAATACGAATGGAACATTGACCATATGTCGAGTGTCCTAGAGAAATCACAAAAACAAATGTCGCATGAAATACAAGTAAAAATAAACTTCCATGTCAAGTTAACGACTCAATAGATTTTAGACCAACTGTCGAGAAGTATAGTAAAAGATTAATGTTAGCTTCAATTACATTCTTTCATTTCACAAAAATAAAAGTAAACCTCAAAGTCGAGAAATACCACCATGTCGAATACCAAATGCGTTTAGCACTAGAGGTAATGTCCTTCCTGAAAAATGCTTCAGAAACCTGTTCACAAAAGTCAGCTAGGGCGAGAATTTTGTGGGAGTGCGTTTCCGCCCTACCACAAATCTGTAACACTTCCCCGGAATCCTTCCTGACATGAAGGATACCCAGCCCAGCTAGAAATAATCTAACAAGGTAAAACTAAGGAGTAATGGAATTCGTGCTACTTGATACATAATTCAATAGTAGAAGAAACATTACTTTCTCAATCATTAATTCAATACCTCAGTTCCATTTCAGACACCTTTAAAAACTATCATGATTTGACCAAAATATGAAGAAGCATTACAACATTCATGCATACCCATCTCAGCTATGCATTATCTATCCAGTCAATTCAAAATGTTTTCATCCTTCCAATATAAATATAGAATTTCTCAAACACAAAAAATATACATCAAGCCTTCACATCATTTTGTTTAGAGCTTATGAATACACAAATAAACTTACAAAGACTTAAATCTACAACAAGAATGTTACAAGATAACTCAAGGTAGATAATTCACCCAAAGATCTACACTTCTTTAGTCAATTCCAAGCATCTATTTGTACAAGGTCATATGCGATTCACACATGAAACCAATTTGAAGCATATTATTTCAAAAGAAACTAATCCAAATGATTCCAATTATTGTACCAAGAACAAAGAAGCTTATAATTGCATGTTCATCATGGTATATGTATAATCTAACTCTTGGTAGTAGGAAATGATAAAAAGAACAATAAATTCAATCCATGTCACATTCATGAATGGAAGAGTTCACATGTTCACAATAGAAGTAGTTATCAGAATATAAGGGCATCCTAATACATTGGTTGATGGAGGACTAACATGTTTAAGGACAAATTCCCAACTAATTAATAACTACTACTCTTCATCTTAATTAGAATCATTCACTACTTAGCCTACTCTCAAAATGGGCATATTACGGCCCTACCATTCTATAGGCGTCGAAATGTATGAAACAAAACTAAACTCCTATCCGACTACTAGGATGAGATAAGGGCAGAATCCTCTAAAGTGCAGATACAAGATAGTTTTCATAATGAGTTTCTTAAGCTCAGTGTATCTGAAACTACGTCAAGATTTCTCATTGTGTGTTTTGCAACTTATTTTATCAAGAGTCGTGGAATATCTTTAGCTGCAAAAAATACTTTATATTCTATTGTTGAAAAATATTGTCCTTCATCTGTATTTCCCTGACCACAATTCAGTTACTCCAGAGTTTGAGTCCTTTCTCCAGCCAAAAATACCAGCCATTAAGAAACAAAACCAACAATAAAACTCTCTCAGTTTCACCCTATACCAGTAGGTAATCTGTCACAGGGAAAAGAATCTACCCACTTTTCAACTTTAAATAATATAATAAGTTGGTTTAAATTTAAACCTTGGCAGAGGCAACTCATAATAAATATAGTTCACATATCAGAATTGTATTTGGAAAAGGACATGTTTTATTTAGTTATTTTGAGCTTTTAAATAATCTTAAAGCCTACTAGCCCCGTACTCCAAAAAAAAACTAAACTACCCATCTTTGAATCCTCAACATTTTGATAGACTCCTTATTACGTAAATGGTTCAACAAGCAAATTGAACAGCAAGATCCTTTCAGCAAAGTTCTACGTTGGTTCACTGCAGAGCAAAGCACAGAGCACTCACTAAATGCCGCATCCTTAGTATTAGCTTCTCACAGAATAAGTTGAGTGAACCTTGATGGTGAAAAACTTCAACCGAGAACAAGAGGCACAGGAAAAATGGCGTATGACCATCTAAAGATATAAGTAAAAGAATCTGACATGGCCCCATCAGAGAAAACGTGGTAGGAGAAAAATAAACATATACGCAATTTAAACCAGAGAAACAACATACATAAATAATTATGTAGTTCAATCAAGTTAAGAAGGCCATAATAGACAGAACATGTAGACCATAAAACAGAGTATGCATAGCAAGCTTTATTCCATCGAATAATAGATTATGTTTTATAAATGTGACTGCAGTTCTAAAAATAAACTAAAAGCTTAGAGTTATACACATGCATGGCATTCCTCTGAAATCAAACTACAATCCTACACATAGAACTGGGAGTTTGAGCATAAATTCTCTACGAAACTTTCCCTAAAGCTCCAAACTCGTAGCCTGCAGTAACCAAAATGTCTTTAATCCTCTCCAGCTAGACTCTATTTTCTCTCTTATGAACCTATGCAGCTAGCTGGTTCAAATCCCAGGCACTATAGGGAAAACTTGTGCTAAAAAAACAAACAGAAAGGAAGTACAAAAACAAAAGAATGCAAGGTCATAGGATAAGACCTTATATATCGCAAGCCAAATGCATTCACACTAAGGCCGAGGGCCCTGATCAAAAATGATGTTCCAGGACCAACAATTTTCTCTCAATTTCTTTTATAAATCTCTCGATACTATCGCACAGTCTTATGATATATATATATATATATATATATATATATATATATATATATATATATATATATATATATATATATATATAAACTAGAAAATACGATTGTTATTTTTAAAATAAACCAGACCTTACTTGTCAATGTATGCAGTTAGAAGCAGAGAATGGCATACTCTAAAACTGAAATAGCACCAGTGTAGCTCCTTTTGAATATGGATGAGCTCCTTTTCTCACCATCATGTAACCAACAGCTAAGGACATGAGACATTGCTGTGCACACTGGCTTTTTCCATCAAAAACTGCTCAAGGAAATAGGCAAAAATGTTGTTTTGGGCCACACAGAAAACTGGTACAACTTCACAAAAAAAAGCTCAGATAGAGAATGCAGAGTAAGCTGGAATAGAGATAGCGTCTCCCCCCCAAAATACTTTCTCAAATCTTCTCCATAAAACTTCATGGAGTGAAATCCCGTTGTGGTTGTTCTACACATGCCGCATTAAAGGGAAGGAATGGTTCCGCATAAAAGAAAGGATAACAAGAAACTCGTGCTACCACCACTTTAAAAATAATAAAACTAGGAGTTAGAGTTGTATCCCCCTCTAGGCCAGAATAATAGTAGCAAATAAAGTAAAGGAAAAATTGTGGTTGTGACATCCTTCTCCTCTAAGAGAATGCATTGTCCCGATGCATTGATCCAAATTTACAAGCATATTGGAGAAAAAATAAAGAAAATCAAACTTGTCGTGATTAATAATCTTCCATTTTCAAAATATTCCATACAATGCATGTATCCAGTTTCTATTTTTGCATAGAATCAACAAGATTTAATTTCAATTGTCTAAGGAAGTGAAAATTCCATTGAAAAGTATTCTAGAAAAATCAAACAAACACATTGCGTTTCAAAGATCATTTCAAAATCATTTTAAATGTGAGTGTGTGAATTCCATTACTACCTTATAGTTTTACAAGGTTAGAGTTACCTCTCTCCAACAATATTCCCTCTCTTTCATAATGTGTCATTCCATCTATGCATACATAAGAACAACATCGAAGTATTAGTACATGTTTTCAACATAATCAAGAGATAGCATTCCTTCATTCTGATACTTTTAGTCATAAATCTATATAATACCTTCAATTTACAAAAGAGCACACAAGTACCTGTGCTGCTTACCATACTTTGGCATCATGCTGACATAATCAATGGATTGAGTACTTCGTATCAAATTCCTATCTTACTTATATGTAGACACTTACCATATTTTTAGTTCAATCAATTACAAAAGATAATTTCCAATGGTAAATATTCCAGAGTAAAGATAATAATTGGAATATTGCAAATGTTCAACAATTAAGTTCTAATACTGAACTTGATCATCAGTAAATAAATCATACATATGTACCTTCTAACATGTGGTACTTACTAGGTGAGGAAATCTTTCATGCATCCTCAAAAATCACCTGAAAAGGGTAGAGGATCCATTTTTCCATTTATGTGACCTAGGCTCTCATGCCCATCTTGTCACATTAATATTTTAAATAATTTTTTTATCATCTGTAGAATAATATAAGTCCTACAATTCTCACATCTTAATATGTATAAGTATTCACATTTCATCAATGTACTGCAAGTGTGCTTCATCTAGCATAAGCATCCAAATAAATCATGATAGTTCATCACCATATAAAATCAACACATAAAATCAACACATCAATGTATGTTCTGCATCTATAAAAATGCATCCAAAAACATAACCATGAAGGTTAATCATAAATTAAGACACTTAATAGTAATTGGACATTTGTCCTTCTATAAGTCCATGTCTCCTATGTCATTGCACAGTCAGTCATTCATCTGCAAATCTTGAGACAGGAATGTGGCTCGAACACCTATCCGTTCTATCCACAAAGCTTTACACTTCCTTGGGATTCCACCTACTCGTAGAATACCCAACCCTGCAATGCCCAAAATAAAAGGCAGGGGGTATCTGGTGCAACCGTGAAACTAACTACTTTCCACATATGTCTAAGTAGAACTCATCATGGATGTGGTAGGGAGATGGAACATGGGCATCATATTTATGAAAACATATGCAAACAAGTTTTGGCCAAAGCATCTTTTGTCACCAGGAATGAACACTGGTATGTAAAGGAACATTCTTTTCTACCCTTCCCTATTTTTCCACATTCGGCACCCCTCACCTGAAGGTAAGCTTTCCAATTCCCATACACAGAAAGCGAAAAGAAGATGCAATTCATGCATTTCATATAATTTTCTTTCTTATAATTATACATTAAACAGAGTATGTAAATCACACAGCATTTAACTAAGCAAAAGAGTTATGCCCTTCATCATGAAAAATATCATTCATCATAGGCAATCGCATAATTTGAACCAACTAGTCAAATAAAAAGATACACATACAAGTAGGAGGTGTTGACCATTCTTTCAAAAACACCTATAGTGCTTCATAACCAAATAAGTCTATTCCCTTTCATAAAAATATGGTGACCTACTCATCGCTCATCAAATGTATCAACTAATACATACGTTTCAATCACCTCATAATAATTTCATGCAAGGTCTCAAATATAATCATGCATGTGTTATTAATATCATATTAATGTCAAAAAGATATATTTCCTATGGATTCCATCATTTCTTGAGTATCCATGCAATGCTCCTTATAGCATCAAAACTCACATCAAATAATATCAACCAATATTAATTGTTTCATCAAATGTATTTCTAATATACACAACCTTTTGGATGTCAATTCAATTTGACCATTTCATAATAGTGGAAACATATTCCATCTAAGATATGAGTGCAAGATTAGGGATGGTGTGTTCTTTGCAATCTACTCCTTTTCAGTTTGTCAATGTTGTACATTGAACATGACATATGACATCACTTCACATCATAGGTCTAGCAACATAAAACACATATTCTAGCCACCCTAAGATTATAATATTTCAAGTTGCAAATTTCAATTCAGACCCTCATTGGTCATAAGAAAAATCAAGGAGTATTGTGAACAAAATCATAGTTGATTGAAAAACACAAAATTAGTGGCTAGGTGGTAAAAGGCTACATGTCACCTTTCATCCAAGGTATGCTTCAGAACATAACAATACTTCTAGAACATAAATCTCAAGTTTACGTCATCATGTAGTAGCACATTCAATTACCTCAAACATGTTTTCTTTATCCACTAAAGCCAACCCACATGGTTTGTTAATTCTCTCTTTCTTTTGCGATATCAAGCCAGGCAAGGTAAGCCATAATAATACATTTTTGCAAATTTTCAATGAATTTATGTTTCAATTAAAACATGTTGAATTCTTCTTCCCAAGAATTTCATAAGCTTCTAGTATTAAAATTCCTTTCATAACACTTGCAAATATACCTTACAAGAATTACATATTTCCAACAGTTATCACAAGCCAAGTCTTAAATTCTGGAAAGCACTCATACCTTTAGTGCAAAACCAAACATTATTTGCCTACACAATATCTCATAAAATTTGTATCTTCTTTCTTTCCTTCACTAATGTAGAGAAAAAGGCATTAAATTTCTAAGTGTATCCCACACACAATGTACCTCATAATTTTTCATATATTCTAACATTTTGCAATAGGAAGCAATCACACCACTCATAGGTAGACAGTTTCCAAGAACACATAATTTTTTCAAAATTTCATAGTTTCAAGAACAACTAGGGATATTCAAGAAATTTTACACAACAAAATATTATCCGTCAAGTGTCCATTTCCCATAACACAAGAAACATCCTATTCTTTCTATCAAGATAACTGAAATTGAAAGACACTCTAGTCAATCTAGGGAACCACGGTTATGTTCTTAGACCAAGCATTAATCAACTCTCAATTTATGCGACTATGGGTTGCAACTAAGCATAGTGAACTCAAGGCCCTAGTATGGAACCTAGAGCTCTGATACCATATGTAAACACTGAAATCTTGACACTAAAAGCCACATCAATAAAACCCATAATTTTAGGCAGTCGGTCAACAAGTCAATGGTCGATTACATAAGTCGACATGATATCAATAGTGTTAGGAACCTGTGTGTTCCTTCTGTTTATTTTGTTAGTGTGGTGTTGTTGGACGCATATGCTTTGTAAGTCGTCCTGTGAGTATATTTTATTATCCCACATGCATAGGTAGTATTACTTTTCTAGATCGTACTTAGTATATAAGAGTAGGTTGAGGCCTTTGCTGGACACCGACGAATTTATTGTATTGAGCTTGCTCAAAGGAGGTTACCCCCTTGAAGTGGCCCGCGATCAATAGATTCATTCTGAGTTCTGCTATTGCTCTTTATTTTGTTATTTCGTGCATTCTCACCAAATTGCTGTAAGGAGGTTCCTCTTATCTGGTATCAGAGCACTTTCTTGGGCTCGTTGGGTGGAAATTACATCAAATTTTTTTTCTGTTGTGGCCTTCAAGTTCCTTTCATTTTTAATATCTCTTGTTATTGCAATAACTCTTTTCAGTTATTCCGTATTTGAGTGAATTTTCTGAGTCGATTGTGTCATTAAAAAAAAAAAAAAAAAAAAAAAAAAAAAACCTGCTTTATGGTTGTTACACGTACAGGAGCAAAAATCATGGAAGAGGAAATTGCATCCCTCAAAACCAAACTTCAAGATCTGGATGACAAAATTCTTGGTCTCAACCTTCAGACTTCAGCCATGAACCGAAACCATTCTGGAGACGCTGGGTTCTCTTCTGGCAATTTTCGTGGACCGAAGCTTGATTTTCCGCACTTCGATGGTACTGATCCGACTGGATGGATTTATAGGGCAGAGCAGTATTTCAGCTTGCATAATACTTTGGATAACAACAAAGTCCCGCTTGCATCTTTTCATTTGGAACATGAAGCTCTTCAATGGTTCCGTTGGTACATCAAGGCTAATGTCAACCCAACATGGACAGAATTGTGCACACTCCTTTTGGAGCGCTTTGGCCCTAGTGCTTTTGATGACTTCACAGGAGCACTCACTAAACTATGTCAAACAGGCACTGTAAGAGAATACCAGACAGAGTTTGAAAAATTAGCTAATCACACAGAGGGCTTGTATGATGAATTCTTCCGTAGTTGTTTTGTCAGTGGTCTGAAGGATGCACTTCGCTCAGAAGTCAAAATGTTTTGCCCCACTACAATGATGGAAGCCCTTGGATTGGCTAAGTTAGCAGAAGATAAGATTAGTGCTCTACAACGTTCCAGATCTAATTTTGTTCCATTTAGAAATATGGGCTCTCACAACCCTCAAGTCACACCAGCTCCCAGAACTACTCCTATCAAGCACTTGTCTGAAACAGAGATGCGGGCTAGGCGAGAAAAAGGGCTTTGTTATAATTGTGATGAGAAATGGTCCCGGGGCCATAGATGTGTTCAGCAGAAGCTCTATCTCTTGGATGTGGATTCTCCACCTGAACTGGAAGAATATGTAGATGCTCATGAAACAGTGGATGATGAGGTTGAGCCTCAACAGCCTGAATCACCTTCGCCAGAAGCTCAACCAGAGATATCTGTCCATGCTTTGGCAGGAGTCACTACTCCACAAACCATGCGGGTCCAGGGTTTCTTCAAGAAGAGCCCTCTTACTATACTCATTGATTCTGGTAGCACTCATAACTTCATTGACCCCCAAGTAGCCAAACAAGCTGATTGCTTTGTCCATCCCTGCTCTAGCTTTGAGGTCATGATTGCCAATGGGGGCACTTTACCTTGCAAAGGGAAATGTCGCACTATGCGTCTCTCTATTGGAGATTATAACATGCGCTCTGACATGTTTTCCTTGTCCTTAGGTGGCTGTGATGTGGTTTTGGGTGCCCAATGGTTACGCACTCTTGGCCCCATTCTATGGGATTTTTCTGAACTTTGGATGCAGTTTTCAGCCGATGGGCAACAACACACTTTGAAAGGCTTACAGCCGGGGTCTCTCAGCATCATCAGTTCACATCATATGGAAAAACTTCTTAAGAAGAATTCACATGGTGTCATCACTCAGCTTCATTCCATTCAGATGCAGCCATCAGCGGTCTCTAGTACTCCTACAGATCTCCAACAAATTTTGGATAAGTATTCAGGTGTATTTTCTGAACCCGTGGGATTACCCCCTTCTCGCCCAGAGGACCACCGTATTTAGCTCCTTCCTAGTAGTGTTCCACCCAACATCAGACCCTACCGCTACCCATTTCATTAGAAGACTGAAATCGAGATGCTTGTTCGTGACTTACTGAAGCAAGGTATTATTCACCCTAGTACCAGTTCCTTTTCTTCTCCAGTTCTACTTGTTCGCAAAAAAGATGGGTCATGGCGACTCTGCATTGATTTTCGAGCACTTAATCATCTCACTATAAAGGATAAGTTTCCCATTCTAGTTGTTGATGAACTTCTTGATGAGCTTCATGGGGCTCATTTTTTCTCCAAGTTGGATCTTCGTTCTGGGTATCATCAAATTCGGGTTAATGAGGAGGATATACCTAAAACAGCCTTCCGCACACATGATGGTCACTATGAATTTTTAGTCATGCCCTTTGGCCTCACTAATGCTCCTTCAACATTTCAGGTAGTGATGAATAAAATATTTCAGCCATACCTCTGGAAATTCATTTTGGTCTTCTTTGATGATATCCTCATATATAGCAAAACTTGGGCTGAGCATCTCCATCATCTAGAGCTTGTCATGCAACTTCTCTCTGATCATCAACTCTGTGCAAAACTATCTAAATGTGTGTTTGGCCAGGAGGAAGTGGAGTATCTCGAGCATATTGTTGCACACCAAGGAGTTCGGGTGGATGCCACAAATAAAGATGCCATGAAAAATTGGCCGCATCCTAAAACTCTCAAGAGCCTTTGGGGTTTTTTGGGGCTGACTGGCTATTACCGCAAGTTTGTTAGGAATTACAGGAAAACTGCAGCACCATTGACAGCTCTGTTAAAAAAGGATGCCTTCTCCTGGACCCCTGTTGCTGAGAATGCATTTGAAGAACTAAAACAGGCTATGTGCAGTACACCTGTTCTCGCTATGCCAGATTTTTCCAAGACCTTCACTATTGAGAGTGATGCTTGCGGCAATGGATTAGGTGTTGTTCTCCTACAAGATGACCATCCTATTGCATTCACCAGCAAAGCCCTTTCTGGTAAGAATCTAGCCCTCTCTACTTATGAAAAAGAAATGATGGCTATTTTGCATGCTGTACAGAAGTGGCGGCCATACCTCCTAGGGAGCCATTTTTGCATCAGAACCGATCACCAAAGTCTGAAATACTTCCTGGAACAACTCGTATCCTCCCCTACACAATAGAAATGGGTCAGCAAACTCATGGGGTATGATTATGAGATCACCTACAAGAAGGGTAAGGAAAATATTGTGGCAGATGCTCTTTCTCGCACATTTGATGATCAAGCTTCCCTTTCAGCTATTTCTATGCCCATTCCCAATTGGTTAGCATCTGTTCAGCAGGGCTATGTCAGTGACTCTTCTTTATCTCAAATCATTAACCAGTTGGCCAATAATCCTTTTGCTATACCACATTACTCTTGGGATGGTGCTTCTCTTCGATACAAGGGCCGTCTAGTGCTTCCTCAGAACCCCGATCTGCAATAGGCTATTTTTTATGAACTCCATGCTTCTCCTTCGGCAGGACACTCGGGATTCCTCAAAACTTATGAGCGAGCAAGGTGAAACTTCTTTTGGAAAGGAATGAAACAGATGATTCAACAGATGGTGGCTAAATGTGATACTTGCCAATGCCACAAGGGTGAAACGACCCTCCTTCCTGGCTTACTAGAACCATTGCCCATCCCTACACAGATTTGGACTGATATTTCTATGGATTTCATTGAAGGGATTCCTAAATCAGGCGGCAAGATAGTGATCTTGGTTGTGGTTGATCGTCTCTCTAAATATAGTCATTTTTGTGCCCTCAGCCACCCCTATACTGCCTCCTCAGTTGCACAAATCTTCATGGACCAGATCTTCCGTCTTCATGGCCTCCCTTCTTCCATTGTCTCTGATCGTGATGTAACTTTTACCAGTCATTTTTGGACTGAATTGTTTCAGCAAACTGGCACCAAATTGAAGATGACTTCGGGCTATCACCCACAAACTGATGGTCAGACTAAAATTGTCAACAAATGCTTGGAAACTTATCTGCGGTGCTTCACTTCTGAATAGCAACATCAGTGGGCCAAGTGGCTTCCTTTAGCTGAATGGTGGTACAATACCTCTTACCACACTGCCTCTAAAATGACTCCATATGAAGCAGTCTATGGTCAAGCACCTCCAGTGCTCCTTCCCTACACTCCCAGCAGCTCACCAGTCCAGGCAGTGGACACGGTTCTCCGCACCAGGGATCAGATTCTTCATACTTTACAGGATAATCTTCACATGGCCCATAATCAAATGAAATAGCAAGCAGATCAACACCGTTCTGAGAGCTCATTTCAAGTTGGGGATATGGTTTTTCTTCGTCTACAGCCATACAAGCAATCCTCCCTGAAGCTTAAAGGGCATCATAAGCTGGCCCCAAAATTTTATGGGCCTTATAAGGTTCTGTAGAAGATTGGTTCAGTTGCTTATAAACTGGAACTTCCTCCTTCTTCCCGCATTCATCCAATATTTCATGTTTCTTGTCTAAAGCAAGTTCTTGGTACCAATGTCCGAGCACAAACTGCTCTCCCTGAACTGGATAAGGAAGAATCCATTATCCTGGAGCCGCCAGCAATCATTGACCAGCGCACTCGTTAGCTTCACTCTCGCTCCATCTCTGAGGTTTTGATTCAGTGGCATGGCATGCAACCAGAGGATGCTACCTGGGAACCCCTTCTTTAGATTCAGCAACAATTTCCACACCTTAAGCTTTGAGGACAAAGCTTTTTTCTAAGGGAGAGGGGATGTTAGGAACCTGTGTGTTCCTTCTGTTTATTTTGTTAGTGTAGTGTTGTTGGACGCATATGCTTTGTAAGTCATCCCGTGAGTATATTTTATTATCCCACATGCATAGGTAGTATTACTTTTCTAGATCGTACTTAGTATATAAGAGTAGGTTGAGGCCTTTGCTGGACACCGACGAATTTATTGTATTGAGCTTGCTCAAAGGAGGTTACCCCCTCGAAGTGGCCCGCGATCAATAGATTCATTCTGAGTTCTGCTATTGCTCTTTATTCTGTTATTTCATGCATTCTCACCAAATTGCTGTAAGGAGGTTCCTCTCAAATAGATTCCCTATTAAATAGAAAGAACATAAATACAATTTTGACCATATTTGTCGAAAACATAAACATACCTTTGTTCAATACGAATGGAACGTTGACCATATGTCGAGTGTCATAGAGAAATCACAAAAACAAATGTCGCATCAAATACAAGTAAAAATAAACTTCCATGTCAAGTTAACGACTCAATAGATTTTCGACCAACTATTGAGAAGTATAGTAAAAGATTAATGTTAGCTTCAATTACATTCTTTCATTTCATAAAAAGAAAAGTAAACCTCATAGTCGAGAAATACCACCATGTCGAATACCAGATGCGTTTAGCACTAGAGGTAATGTCCTTCCTGAAAAATGCTTCAGAAACCTATTCACAAAAGTCAGCTAGGGCGAGAATATTGTGGGAGTGCGTTTCCACCCTACCACGAAGCTGTAACACTTCCCCGGAATCCTTCCTGACATGAAGGATACCCAGCCCAGCTAGAAATAATCTAACAAGGTAAAACTAAGGAGTAATGGAATTCGTGCTACTTGATACAAAATTCAATAGTAGAAGAAACATTACTTTCTCAATCATTAATTCAATACCTAAGTTCCATTTTAGACACCTTTAAAAACTATCATGATTTGACCAAAATATGAAGAAGCATTACAACATTCATGCATACCCATCTCAGCTATGCATTATCTATCCAGTCAATTCAAAATGTTTTCATCCTTCCAATATAAATATAGAATTTCTCAAACACAAAACATATACATCAAGCCTTCACATCATTTTGTTTAGAGCTTATGAATACACAAATAAACTTACAAAGACTTAAATCTACAACAAGAATGTTACAAGATAACTCAAGGTAGATAATTCACCCAAAGATCTACACTTCTTTAGTCAATTCCAAGCATCTATCTGTACAAGGTCATATGCGATTCCCACATGAAACCAATTTGAAGCATATTATTTCAAAAGAAACTAATCCAAATGATTTCAATTATTGTACCAAGAACAAAGAAGCTTATAATTGCATGTTCATCATGGTATATGTATAATCTAACTCTTGGTAGTAGGAAATGATAAAAAGAACAATAAATTCAATCCATGTCACATTCATGAATGGAAGAGTTCACATGTTCACAATAGAAGTAGTTATCAGAATATAAGGGCATCCTAATACATTGGTTGATGGAGGACTAACATGTTTAAGGACAAATTCCCAACTAATTAATAACTACTACTCTCCATCTTAATTAGCATCATTCACTACTAAGCCTACTCTCAAAATGGGCATATTACGGCCCTACCATTCTATAGGCGTCGAAATGTGTGAAACAAAACTAAACTCCTATCTGACTACTAGGATGAGATAAGGGCAGAATCCTCCAAAGTGCAGATACAAGATAGTTTTCATAATGAGTTTCTTAAGTTCGGCGTATCTGAAACTACGTCAAGATTTCTCGTTGTGTGTTTTGCAACTTATTTTATCAAGAGTCGTGGAATAATTAGGCACACCAGGATGGGAGCCGTGGAATATCTTCAGCTGCAAAAAATACTTTATGTTCTATTGTTGAAAAATATTGTCCTTCGTCTGTATTTCCCTGACCACAATTCAGTTACTCCAGAGTTCGAGTCCTTTCTCCTACCAAAAACACCAGCCATTAAGAAACAAAACCAACAATAAAACTTTCTCAGTTTCACCCTACACCAGTAGGTAATCCGTCACAGGGAAAAGAATCTACCCACTTTTCAACTTTAAATAATATAATAAGTTGGTGTAGATTTAAACCTTGGCAGAGGCAACTCATAATAAATATAGTTCACATATCAGAATTGTATTTGGAACAGGACATGTTTTATTTAGTTATTTTGAGCTTTTAAATAATCTTAAAGCCTACTAGCCCCGTACTCCAAAAAACAACTAAACTACCCATCTTTGAATCCTAAACATTTTGATAGACTCCTTATTACGTAAATGGTTCAACAAGCAAATTGAACAGCAAGATCCTTTCAGCAAAGCTCTACGTTGGTTCACTGCAGAGCAAAGCACAGAGCACTCACTAAATGTCGCATCCTTAGTATTAGCTTCTCACATAATAAGTTGAGTGAACCCTGACGGTGAAAAACTTCAACCGAGAACAAGAGGCACAGGAAAAATGGCGTATGACCATCTAAAGATATAAGTAAAAGAATCTGACATGGCGCCATCAGAGAAAACGGGGCAGGAGAAATATAAACGTATACGCAATTTAAACCAGAGAAACAACATACATAAATAATTATGTAGTTCAATCAAGTTAAGAAGGCCATAATAGACAGAACATGTAGACCATAAAACAGAGTATGCACAGCAAGCTTTATTCCATCGAATAATAGATTATGTTTTATAAATGTGACTGCAGTTCTAAAAATAAACTAAAAGCTTAGAGTTATACGCATGCATGGCATTCCTCTGAAATCAAACTACAATCCTACGCATAGAACTGGGAGTTCGAGCATAAATTCTCTACTAAACTTTTCCTAAAGCTCCAAACTCGTAGCCTGCGGTAACCAAAATGTCTTTAATCCTCTCCAGCTAGACTCTATTTTCTCTCTTATGAACCTATGCAGCTAGCTGGTTCAAATCCCAGGCACTGTAGGGAAAACTTGTGCTAAAAAAACAAACAGAAAGGAAGTACAAAAACAAAAGAATCCAAGGTCACAGGATAAGACCTTATATATCGCAAGCCAAATGCATTCACAGTAAGGCCAAGGGCCCTGATCAAAAATGATGTTCCAGGACCAACAATTTTCTCTCAATTTCTTTTATAAATCTCTCGATACTATCGCACAGTCTTATGATATATATATAAACTGGAAAATACGATTGTTATTTTAAAAATAAACCAGACCTTACTTGTCAATGTATGCAGTTAGAAGCAGAGAATGGCATACTCTAAATCTGAAATAGCACCAGTGTAGCTCCTTTTGAATATGGATGAGCTCCTTTTCTCACCATCATGTAACCAACAGCTAAGGACATGAGACATTGCTGTGCACACTGGCTTTTCCCATCAGAAACTGCTCGAGGAAATAGGCAAAAATGTTGTTTTGGGCCACACAGAAAACTGGTACGACTTCACAAAAAAAAGCTCAGATAGAGAATGTAGAGTAAGCTGGAATAGAGATAGCGTCTCCCCCCAAAAATACTTTCTCAAATCTTCTCCATAAAACTTCATGGAGTGAAATCCCGTTGTGGTTGTTCTACACATGCCGCATTAAAGGGAAGGAATGGTTCCGCATAAAAGAAAGGATAACAAGAAACTCATGCTACCACCACTTTAAAAATAATAAAACTAGGAGTTAGAGTTGTATCCCCCTCTAGGCCAGAATAATAGCAGCAAATAAAGGAAAAGAAAAATGTGGTTGTGACAAAAACCAGTTATTGTAAGAAACCATCTACATATTAAAGCTAAGGACAAAAGATATATTCTCATGGTAGTGCACAGATGGAGAATATGTGATTAAGTCTTATCTTCATCATACAATACTATGTGTTCTGCAGTCATTATTTTATAAACTTCAACAATTCCAAACTCTGCTTCCACATTTGTCTATATACTGTCAATTTTCATAACCATAACAGTTCAAAACATTGTTTCCATAGTTATGCACACCAAACGTAAACTAAAACGCAAATCTTATTAAGGGGACACTTAGGTTTTTTTTCAAACTTTTTCAAACTTTTCTTATGTATTTTACATTTTAGTTTACGATTTAGCCAATATTCCAATTAGATACGTTGTTTCTATACTCTTCTCAAAAAATATTACAATTTAGTTTTAACTTTTTAAAACTGTATATATTGTGATATTGCTATCACGATTCAACTGTGTAATTTTTGAGTCAAACTCATTGACCCATGATTCAAAATCTACAGAAAAAAATAATAATTTAGAAAATAAATTTCAATACCGAAAAGTCAGAAAGGTAACAACTCAGATTGGATACAAATAACTACAGAGTAATTAATCAGTTGAA
This sequence comes from Chamaecyparis obtusa, assembly GCA_027943335.1. NCBI lineage: Eukaryota > Viridiplantae > Streptophyta > Pinopsida > Cupressales > Cupressaceae > Chamaecyparis > Chamaecyparis obtusa. The sequence goes on from BSBK01012593.1 coordinate 35,839, forward strand.
GTCGGCAGCACAAACCAGCAGCACATTTCGAAACAGCAACGCGAAAAATACGTAAAGCGTGAAGATCAATCTTTCTAAAAAAAGATTTCGGGATAGCTTTCAGGAAAGATTCACTGGAAATAAACTGTCCCTTAAACTATATGTTTGACTAAGTAATAAATTATGTAAATGAAGTATAAAAAGTAATGGTGAGAATACAATATTTATAGACTATCAAATCGATGACGGCATTGAGAGGCGTTTTTGGTAAACAAATCATACTTTGACAGATTTTCAGAATTTATTTTGAAGGAAAGAACTTACCAGAAGATAGTCACAAAATGAAGATTTTATGGCTCAGCGGCCTTGATGCGCAATAGCTTAAATCACAGATGATAATGATGTAATAAATAAATATATTAAATAGCCAAAGCAAAATATGAACATCATCGAGTTTCTAAATCGTTTATTATCTCGAAGCGTTTACTCACAGTTTCTGCCGTGAATCTCCTCCTTGCGCTTACTCACAGTTTGTGGCCAGTGCCTATGCAGCTATCAAAATTTTAACTTTTAATAAGAAGAGTTAAAAAGAAACCTAAATCCCTTCTTACATTAGACTGCGAAAGGACACTAGTATGCCATATTGGAGCAGCCGACAGAATCCCCCTCCTACTGTCATGCATACCATCCATACTACATCTTTGACAGTACTCACTGCCGAGCCATAATTATATTTTTTTCATTTTATATCAGAACAGTAGTAAGTTTTGGCTTTAAATTTTACAGCAGAATATATTTAAATTGTTTATAAATTTTTTACGGTATAATTTGTTCGTTTTTTTCCCTTTTTATTATGTTTTCTATTTATTACTGATGTAATATTTTTAATTTATTTTTATTTTCTTATTTTATTTTACTTTTATCTTTTTATTAAATTTTATTTTTAATTAGCTTATTTTATTAATTTCATTAATTAAACTTATGTATTCTTTTGTACAATTTTTTAATTTGTATGTTCATTGTTAAAAATGTAATGATGTAACAATGTTTTTAGTAATTTATTTATGATTTAGTTTAATATTTATAGTAAAAAAAAATTAAATATGTGAGCTAAATGTGTAGATGTTAGGCCATATAAACTACATTATATAAAATCATATTGAGTTTATTTATATGTTACTTCTTGATTTAAAATTTTAAACAACAAAGTGTTTAATATTTGATATAATAGATACTTCTTACTAATAAAGAACTAACAAAATATAAATGAAAATAAAAAATGAAATGATTAAAAAACTAAAATAACTTTAAAAATTGCACACTCATATGCTGTGAATTTTTATTTTTTTCACTTTGAATTCAATATATTAAATAAAAAATCATAAATATGAAATATATTACATGAATAACTATATATAAAGTATATTAAATAATAATATTATTAGTAATTATTAAGGCGTAAAATAATTTTATATTAAATATTATCCACATATAATACATTTAAAGCATCAGTAAATGATATCATAAAGCTAAAAAAATGAGATAAGGAGTGCCCAAAAAGGGGTCCTATTATAGGTGAATGCAATAGTATTTACCTCTTGTAAGTACAATAAGATATACATGTTAATTTTCGACACTATTGCATTTAAATTCATTAAGGCTATTTAAATGTTAGTGTACATGGTTTGTTTAAGATTTATGGAGTGTAGAATGTACAAGGTATGGGAGAAGATGGGCAGACCAAGAAGAGTTGACTTCCAAGACTGAGCTTGTGAAAAAAGGGGAAGAAGATGAGGACATTCACACACATTTCAATGTCTTTGAAATAAAACTTATGGGTGCTGGAGGCAAGACATATAAAGATGTTGATCTTTTGACAAATTATGAACTTTGATGCAGGTATTGCATTGCATGATTTGGGAGCCAAATGGTGAGTCAAAATGCATACACATTCTCTTTGGAATTACTGTGTTAACTAGTGATTAAATTGAACTATGTAGACCAATTAAAATACACTATTCTTTATTTTATTACTAAATTTATATTTTCTATAGTTAAATGCAATATTTTTAAGTTTGTAATATGTGTAAACTATTTATTTATCATATGATTGACTAAATGTTTTAAAGTCTTATACACAAAACTTACAGATGTTTACATTATAAAATTTCATTGATATAACTTCTCAAATTTATCTTACATTCTCACTACTATGAATATTCGTATGAATTCAATATGGTAAAAGATAAAGCACAATAATACACATTATTATGTATTGTTTAGTTCTCAACCTTTCAAAATTTATTACTCTTGATAAATAATAGATAATAATAATAAAAAGTAAGCGTGTATTATAATTATTAATACAAAATTATATAATTATAACTATTATAAAATACTAATATTTGTATTACCAATTTATATCATATTTATTATTACATAATTAAATTTTCAATATATTAGTAATTGCAATTTAGTATGAAATTTGTACGCCGATTAAATGTTAAGTGTTTTTTTTTTTTTTTTCAAATTATCTGTTTAGGTTTCTTTATTTAATTTTCCTATTTTGAATGTGTATTATTTAACAATTTATTGTGTATTTATTATATTATATATTAATTGTTTTATATATTTCTAATTTAAAATATAGATAATGTATTATAATTTATGTCATATTATTATTGTAATTTGTAATATATATAATCTTTTTCGTAGATTATTAATTAAAATTAACTAATTACTCAAACATAAAATAATTTTAAAAAAATAACAATAAAATTTGGAACAATTATATTTTACATAAAATAATTAAAAAAAAATAACAATAAAATTTGGAACAATTATATTTTCATAACCTTATAAGGCCATGGGGCAACCTCATTGCCACATGTCCTTTCGTCGCATGTTCGCAATAGGCAATTCCGCTCCTCGCGAAGATACGACGAAGGATATACTTGGATCTTGCAGGTTGTATTACAGAATGGAAATTGGATTGATTGGATATTATGCAAAGGCGTGTCCCCTTGTCGTACAATTGGCTAGTCATATGAATAAATAATCCGATTTTACCAGACATATGAATAAATTATTTGTAAACTATTAGCAGTTATAGTTTTTAATGTGTTTAAAAACTGTATTTCAGGTGCTCTCCATTACCCACCCATTTGCGCTCTCAATTTATCATCAATGGCTAGTTGCTCTGTGACTCTTATACACTCATTTTCATCTATCTTTGCTTTTGGTAGGCACTTAACATGGCTTCCCCACAGTCACTTGCTCAGTCCACTCTTTCGATTTCTCAACTCATCGAGCAGATTATCGATACTAAACATACCGCGCCAGACTTCGATCTTGATCAATTAATTGCCAATATTGACAGGTTCTTTGAACTCAATAAGGTATAAATCCCGTCTATTTTTGTGTTTAAACAAAAAGAAAATCCCAATTGTCTTAACATACCTGCGAAGCTTTCCATGTAAATCGCTTGACCTGAAACCATTTAAAGTTCCTTCCTTGGCATAGCAGGTTGCCGAATGACAATTTTTGGCCCGAAAAAACTACCCCTAGCATAGCAGGATTCACAAAGAGGGATGGGGATCTGAAGGTCGACACATTCTGTAACTACATTGGCCACAACTGCACCCCCAATTCCCCATGTGCCTACACCTACAATAACGCAGTCTCGTACAAAACGAGCGTCCTGTCCTACGATAGAATCACCCTCGGAGACACGTCACTCAATAATCTCACATTCGGCTGCGGGTACAATAGCCAGAAGTTTGGCTACGTGGAATCTTCCTGTCCCGCTCTTGCAGCTACGTGTAGAATTCAGTTCTACACGTAGCTGCAAGAGCGGGACTGGAAGATTTTGTGTCTGAAATTTTGAGAATCAAACCTGAAGTCTTATTCTACGTAAATAGTAAGCGGGATACCGCCCTGCACGAAGCTGCGAGAGAAGGGCATTCGAGTGTTGTGAAGGTGTTATTGGAAAAAGAGCAACACATTGCTTACAAAGTTAATCAGGTTTATGAAACGGCCCTCTTCGTTGGCTGCAAGGAAGGCCATGTTGATGTGGTCAATGACTTGATTCAAGTCACTTCTTTGCTTGCCCTCGACTCGGAGAAACTAGACGAGCGACATCTCTTCATGCTGCATCAACCAGAGGACACGCAGGTATTTTCATTTAAGAAAAAACATAACATAATTCTGTTAATTTATGGACTGTGAAGAGATTAGATCTTTAATTTGACAAATTTGTTTAATTATGGTGTTGTCAGACATAGTAAAGGAGTTGATTAAGGCGAGACCTGGGCTGGTCGGAAAAGTGGACAAGCAAGGAAGCAGTCTGTTGCATCCAGCTGCGCCACACGGCCATCTGGAGGTAACAAGAGCATTGTTAACTGCCGACCCTGAAATTTGCTACATGTTCGGCAGTTCAGGCAGGTCGGCTCTGCATATCGCGGCGATGAAAGTACGGCTGAGCGTTGTTCATGAAATACTGTCATTCAGGCCTGACTCTATGAACATGAATTTTTATTTTGCCGTTGAAGCAAACAAAGCCTGCGAGAATTTCATTCTCATGCACATCAAGGCAATTTTGAAAACCTTGTCACTGACGAATTCGTCAGTGCCTGTCACTTTCGATCGTCAGGTCTGCAGACACGTGTCTCGTTAACCGCGAACCTAACGCAGGGTTTCTGATGAGTTAATTCATACTTTGCAGGCGCTTTACACTGCCAAAAGTTTACAAATTCACATTTTTTCAAAAGCCACGGACGGTGTGGATAACTTCAATCATCTTGCATGTATGGCATGCAAAACGACCATAGATTGCCTTAACACATCAAGTGTGTTTCATATACGAAACGCCTTCAGCGTAATAACAAACAAATTATCATTATTATATTTTTTATTTTCAAATATATATTCAAAATAATAATTTACTTATTACATCTAGTTCAACAACTATTTCATAATTCAATACATCTATTAATATATTTTTAAAAATATGACACTTTATACTAGCCACTTAGTTTTGTAGTCTCTTCTTTGATTTTCAATTCTTGCATAATTTAATCTTTATTATATTATGAGTGATTTGAAACTATAAACTATTATTAACATAAATTACATTCTTATTATATCATACTTTCTAATAAAAACTATTAAATATAGATATACAATTATTATAATTAAACTAACATAAAAATATAATAAATATATGTATTATGTTTATTTCTATTTATTATTTAATTATATATTTAGTTTGAATATAATTAATATTATTATTTAGTTCATTTTATTTTCAATATTTTTTGACAAAACGAAAAAAGTTATTTACCTTAATCTAATTGTTAAAAAGTGAAAATAACCAAATTTATCATACATATTTAATTAATTTTGCAACCAACAATCATATTTTTAAAACTAGAAAATATAATTATTTATTAATATGACTTAAATTGCTTAAAATGTATTAAAAAATGATAATATATTGTATTTAAAATTAAAAAGTTTTCTTTGTTATCAATAGAATTTTAAAATTATTAATATTATAAAAGTTAAAAATCATTTAAATATGTTTATTTTAAATGAAACAATATGATAGACTGAAAATTACACTACTAGTGAAATCATATTTTTACCTAATCTAATAAAATTAAAAAAATATTTAAATATATTCACTTTGAAAAAAGAATATTTTTATCCATTTAATATTTTTAAATATTATATTATTTTATGTGTGAAACTCATAAGATATATTTAAAAATAAGTCAAAAAATAAAAATTAAAAACATTCACCACAGATTTTAAATATATTATTTAGAGCAGGATTGTTTTGTTTAATTTGATATATCTTATTGGGAAAACATCCCCGACTGTCTTCTCCAGAACGGCGATGCAGCCACGAAAATTGTGAACCATACGAAGGGGAAACACTTAGTTTTGTTTTCAAAAGTTAGGAAAAAGCTATATAAAAAAAGCAGATTTCGTGGCTGGATAGCCACTACCGTCTTCTCGTCTCCACTGCAAATCATTTAATGTGTGCTGACAAATGACAGTAGACAGATGTCACAAGGCATTACAAAGCTATGAATGATGGGGATGCATAGCATGGCAACATAAGAATGGTAGGGGATTCTGTCGGCTGGGTAGCCGGTGCCCTCTCTCCATCCACGAAGAGGCGAAGTTACTTTATTACGTCGACCATATCTGTAAATTTGCAGATGTTATGCCAAGTGCATTTATACACATTTCGTATTCTGAAATGACAATAACAACTAGTTATGCATTTCCGTAGCCTTGTGCACCTTCATTGTTTAGGGTTTACGACAGAATTGCCTTCGAATTTTGACTAGTACAGTCGAAGTCAGCTTTTTACTCGAAAGAAGTAATTTTATTGAACATAGAAAATTACAAACTTTCTTCATAAACTGATCGTGGAAGTAATTGACCTTAGAGTTGCGGAGTTGAAAAGCCTCTACAAAATCACTTTTGAAAGATGTCTTCTGCACGGTTTGCCCTTTCGCATAAAGCCGCGACAAAGCTTTGACCTTTTAGGTATATATGTGACAAAGGTTACCCCAAGAAACACCGATGAAGGAATAGGTACATCTCCAAATTTCAATGATAATAAATATACATCACAGTCATAATGAATATATGGGTCCATTGTAGTCATAATTTCAAGATCTAACAAGTGTAGTATCAATCTTCAATATAATTCACTTAACAATAAGAATTTGCAAATCAATAAATCAGAATGTTAAACAACAATGCACAAGATGACATGGATTTTTGCCGAGTGGGAAACCCTCAAAACCTTATGGTTTTATCATAAGAAGAAAAACCACTCCTATCTAAACCTGTACTTTTATTTCTGAAATCTTTTCATACATTAGCAACTCCTACTGCTTTTCTTAACACAACGTTTTCTATTTTAACAACTTAGAATCACACAGTTTGTATATGTAACTGTATGCACTGAATCAACATACAAACTAAATATAAAATTGTATATAATGGTAACTTTCAATACAACTTTTCTCACCGAATAATACTATTTTTTCACTCTTTTACAACAATATCTTCCTCTTTTTAAAGCATAGGAAGTTTACAACTTTCAGAGAACAATCCAGTTCTAAATTGGTATTACCAACTTCTTTCATAACTGAAAAACCATCTTCAAAATTCAACTGATAATGCACAACTAAAAAATAGTTGTTCACATCATAAGTTGAACTCAAATGCATCTTACAGTAGGTATGAAACTGTTCTTCAAAATAGTTGAATATCAGAAACGTTTTCAAAAACTATTCACCAAAAATGAAAATAATTTTTACTCATGCCCATATTTTGAAAAACCTGTTTGACCTGTAACCATAACTGAAAAACAAATAAACCGATCAAACCAATAATAAGAATAGTTTGTCATATAACTGTTCGTGTTATCAGGTGAACATTTTTAACTGCAGCCGTGCACCTGAAATGTTTCATAACTATTCTTAATAATAGTTAAGAATTTTTACATCAGAAAATGAGAAAGGTTTTTTTTTAAACAGTTTCAAATTGAACAAAAAAACCGTATAACTGAATGAAGACTGCATATAGAGCTTCTAGGAAATTCAAGTTCACAAATGCATCTCAAAACCTATTGGTGTTCAAAATAACGCTTATGCTCATAGATTGCCAATATATCCTCAGATTGATTTTAGGAATGGTTAGCTCCAAAATGTGAAGGGATCTTAGGGTAACTGGACCAACTATAGGGACAAGACTACCCTTTTCACTTCTGGCTCTGCAAAACTAAGGTGGGTGCACCTAACCCAGTGAAAACTATACTTCACACACCAAAGACTGGGTTTGAATAATAGATTGAATAGTAAGAAAGTGCTAAATGCTAACCTCACATTCATTGACTCTCCATTACTATAGGGTAGAACATTACAACCAAAGACTTACAACTTAGGGATGGTTCTTAATTTATATGTTTGTATCATAACAACCTTAATCAGTATATGTTAACAAAAGAAATACTCATCTAGGCTAGTGCCTCATCCATTGGGCAAGATCTCTTAGACAAACTATATAGACACACCAGACTATATCTGAGATTCAAAGCCTTAAACACATTGACAATCTCCTTTACTTCTTATAGAACATCCTTACATAGACAAGTGATAACCTATGTCCCATCTAGAGCATCATTTCATCTAATCCTAGATTAGAACTCAAGAATGAAGACACATACATAAATTGATATGCAATGAACTAGAAAGTTCAAAATCTACCTGTAATGACACAAAGGAGAGAGAAGAATCATATATCTGTATTAAGTATGAAGAATCCTCAAGTGTATACAATCAGTCCAAGCAAACCATGCTTGCAAATTACAGCTTAGACCTGCAACTTTTTCTCTATTATCAACAAATACTGAAAGAAAAACTATTACAATTCTGACTGAGAAGAGGACTCACAACAAAAAGATTTGAATACCTAACTCTCAATACCTCTGAATGATCATCAAAAATCTCTTTATATCGAGGGTAACAATACAAGCATAATGATCATCCAAATTCAAAATTCAAAACTACCTAACACCACTAAGGAGTTAATACAGACATGACAGGGACCAAGCCTCAGCTGGTGAACTCAAAATAGCGCAAATTCAACATCTATCTAGCCCTGTACCAGTCTCAAGTACAAAATCATCACAAATCTTCCAAGAAATCTGATAAAATGACCCCTGCAACACGTCTTGAGGACAGTTTAATCAGTTTCCCACAGTAAGACATTCCTCTGCAACTACCCATGGTAGCCTAGACCACACTACAACCACTGATGCCACCAAACCAGCCGAAATCAGTCACTAAAACCATTAATTCCTATACTTTCTGTCGCTAAAACCCTTCTTAGAAGTTTGAATTTGAAAAGCAACGGTCATTTTATGGTGCCTGCAGTGAATCGGAGGTCCTCATTTGAAACTAGATCAACTTTATAACTTGATCGTTCGATCCTTTCATCTTGCGGGCTTTATGTCCTTAACTCAATAGGAATCTTGGTTTACATTTGGTGAACACGCAAATGCACATGTTAAAAATGGCCACCTAAGTTATTTGGTGAACTAGCGACCAAAGACCTTTTGCTAGTTCGTGTGATCATTTAGGGCACTACAATAATATTTGGAGATTCAACGAATAGACCATTCGTACAATCGCTTAAAAACTTAGAACTCCGCCAGAACATCACGCGAACATGCGAACAAGACAGGAATTTATCAGTGCTACTACATTCTTATCCTTACCGCCAAAAGCACCAAGAAATTCTACCAGGCCCACATAAGAAGATCAACGGCCGTCGCAAAAGCGCATACCTCTGACACATCCCTTGCACTCTTACACCATCCGTTGATTCACTGATAGGATCAAGACCCTCTGACACATCAGGAAACTAGATCCCACTGACAACAAGCCACTATGCAAATACATGAATGAATCAAAAGTTGCCAACTGTGCATACGTGTCAACGAACCCACCTGCAGGCTTGAGGAGAATCAACGGTTGTCGCTATACCACTGCATTAAAAATCGAGCAAGTTATATCAATGATATAACGATAGGCAAAAGATTAAAATGAACTTTAATCCACCGAAACGCTGAGAAGACCAGTCCCACTGACAACACGCCACCTCAGCATACATGGACCAATCATAGACATTTTCGGAAGGAAATGCACACATGCATTATAGAACCCTTAAGTGATCCGAAAAGTATAAAGTCGAAACATTAGGAAAAGATTAAGCACAGGACTTAGGAAGATATTAAATCACCGTTGGGCACCAAACTTAGGAAAAATTAACAGAGGACCCCGACATAAACTATAGTCGCATGATCGTATAGAAAGAAAAAAGTTCATGCGATGATGCGACAAACAGGTTTTTAATTTAGCACATGCGGATTAGGATTTTTAAGTGGCCGGAATAAAGGTAACATAAAATCAGAATAGGGCAGGGGCACACTTAGGATTTTCTTAGGTAACGGCTAGACATTTGAATTTTTGCCTTAGGGTTTATGACAAAAACTAGGAAAACCTCGCAAAGAACAAGGGAAAAAGACTAGGAAAAGATGGAAAATTTTACCAGTGCTAACAGTGGCTCATACTAGGAGACGTGTATCTCCTGCAGGTACAATATGAAATAGAATCAACTGGAAGAGCAGACCACCCAAAATTCTGACAAAAAACAACCCTAAAACCTAGGGAAGAAACCTAACTACTGTTTATGGAAGAGATACTTCAGGAGAAGTAGAACTTTAGGAACTGTCCATGAACAGGCAATTCCAAAGTGTCACTAGTCAAATCCTTCAAGATATATGAATCTGTTCCCCATTTATTTTCAATAAGATAAGGGCCCATCCAAATTGGATCAAATTTTCCATGCTTCCCCTTATCTTCTAGCCTTGCATTCCACATCAGGACCAGATCATCAATTTCAAAACTCCTTTGAGTAGTCCTTCTATCAAACAAATCCTTACACTGTTTCTGCAATGCCTCATTCCTTTCATGTGCATCTCTCCTTACCTCCTCCAATTGAATTAGTTCATCCATTCTTGCTCTCATTTCATCATTTAAATCCTCATCATATGCTTGGATAAACTTATACAACAACAATAAATTATTCTGAGGCAATCTAGCACTTAGCCCATATACCAAATCAAATGGAGCACAACCAATGGCTTTCTTTATTGTTACCCTATCAGCCCACAATGCCCACCATAACTTTGAGTCCCAGGCATTCTTATTCTTGTCCAACACTCTCTTGAGAATCTTAATTAGACCTTTGTTACTGGAGTCAGCTTGACCATTTCCTTGTGGATGATATGGGGAAGAAAATGAAATGTGTATCCCATATTGCTGACAAAAATCACTAAATTCCTATGATCTAAAACACATTGCATTATCAACTACAATCACCTCTGGGCAACCAAACCTGGTGAGGATATTCTGCATTACAAAGTCTATCACCACTTTACTAGTAGCCTTTCTAGTAGGGATAGCTTCAACCCACTTGGTAAAATAGTCTGTTGCCACCAGTATGTAAGACTGTCCACCACTAGATTTGTTTGGAATTTCACCAACAAAATCAATACCCCACTTCTGGAAATGAGCCTGAACTGCAACAGGTCTTAGTGGCGAATTTCCATTAAATTTTAACTTTCTAGCAAATTTCTAACATGCATCACACTTCCTTACATATTGATGTGTATCTTTTAAAATTGTAGGCCACCAAAATCCAGACCTAAGGATCTTGTGAGATGTAGTCTTTTCCATATAGTGTCCTCCACATACACCTTGATGCATCTCCTTTATCAGTGCCTTAGACTTCTCAAAGTCTACACACTTTAGCAACACTCCTTCATTGCTTCTCCACCACAACTCTCCGTGTATAATGGCATACCTTGTGGATTGTAACTTGATAGTTCTCCTCTTATTTTCATTCATGTCAGGGGGAGAAACCAACCTCTGCAAGTAATTGATAAGATCCTTATACCAATCACAGCAATCCATATCATAGATGTAAGGCCTTTGCTCTTCTTCTAACATATTTATATGATTTGCAACCAAATTACTTTGTGCCATTAATTTTGCAAGACCTAGGCCTCTTACCAACTTTGTAATCTAAATGTCAATATTAAGCTCCTGGATCCTGTTGATCCATCTACATCTCCTCCTTGAGACTTCTTGCTGCACAAATATATCCTTAACTGCAGCACTAGGAACATAAGCAACCACCTTAGCTCCTACAAGATAACACCTGAAAGCCTTGACAACTTTGACTAAGGCATAAGCCTGCTTCTCAGTAATGTCATATTTCAGTTCTGCTGCTTGTAGGGATTTACTAAAAAATGATATGGGTTGCTCATACCCATCTGAATTCTTTTGCATTAAAACTGCTGCAACTGTATGGTAAGAAGCAAAAGAAAATATTTGCATGGGCTTACCATAGTCAGGTGTCTTCAAAACAGGAGCATCTTTGATGGTTCTCTTGATATTTCTGAAAGATTCATCTGCTTCTTCATTCCATTCAATCTTTGCCTCTTTCTTCAACATCCTAGAGATAGGAATACTAATTTCTACAAAGTTTGTAACAAATCTCCTTAGAAAATTAACCTGCCCAAAGAAAGATTGTGTGCCTTTAACATTCCTTGGTGGTGAGAGCTTATCTATAGCCATAACCCTTTTAGGGTCAATTCTCACTCCATCCTTGGACACAATATGTCCCAAGAGCTTTCCTTCCACAGCACCAAAAGAACACTTCTTTGGATTCAAAGAAATCCCATACTCCAAAGCCCCAATAAAAATCTTTTCAAGATGTTCACAATGCTGACTTTCCTTATCTGAATATGCTATGAGATCATCTTGGTATACCACTAAAAACTTGTTTATGAAATCAGCAAAGGCTACATCCATAGCTCTCTGAAAAGTAGCTCATGCATTTGTCAGACCAAAGGGCATTCTAACATAAACATATGTTCCCCAAGGGGTAGTAAATGCATTCTTAAACTATTCCGATTCCTTGACCACAACCTGATTATATCCAGAGAAACCATCCATCATGGACATTAGCTCTGATCCAGTAACCCTTTGCAACATATTCTCCATATTAGGCAAACCATAATTATCTTTCAAAGAATTGACATTCAAATTCCTAAAATCAACACACAACCTAATGTCACCATTCTTTTTTCAGACTGGAACCAAATTTGACACCCAAGTAGAATGTTTGACAGGCTTTATGATCCCATCATCCATCATCTTTTTTAATTCATCTTGCATTTTTGGTGCCAAGGTAGGATTCATAGGCCTTAACTTTTGCCTAAAAGTTTTAGTTCCTTCTTTCGATGGTATCTCATGTTGAAATAAATCTTCTCTATAAGCCTTCAAATCCTCATAAGACCATGCAAAAACATGTCTAAATTTTTTGAGAAGATCAATCAAATTCTCTTTAGTTCTTGGGGACAAACACTTACCTATGTAAAAATTTTTTGGTTCTTGGCTTGTTCCTAGATTCACTTCCTCCAAATCATTTATCTTGTCAACAATTCTAGAAACACAAGCCCTCTCTTTATTATCAAATGCCCTCTCAAGAGCAACCAATCCCCTAGGGATCCTATTTGACTTTAGTTGCAAGACTTCCTTCCCAAGAACATTTTCTTTTCCATCTCTGATATCAACATAAGTGCTGAAATCCATTTCTTGACCATCAAAGTGAGAATCACAATGCAAGAATCTTAAAATATCCTGATCATCAGAAAAAACCTGCCAATTATCAACATTGTCTGGGATAGAAGGCCTAGACATAAGTTCGATTTTAGATATCTCAACAAAGGTGATATCTTCTGGCCTCAATGCTATGTTAGCCAATAAATCAGTCATCCTATTTTGGCTTCTCTCCACCCAATCAATCCCAAAGGCACTGAAACTTTCAATTTCATCCCATACAACACTCCTATATTGTTTCAGCCTTTGATTCTTAGATGCATATTTTGATCTAATTTGAGAAATTACTAACTCAGAATCACCAATTACCCTAAGATGTTTGATTCCATGTTTTGATGCTTGTCTCAAACCAATCAGTAGGGCTTCATATTCAGCAACATTATTTGTGCAAGGAAACAAGAGAGTGAAAGAAAACTTAAAAGTCTTACCACTTGGGGATATTAATAACACTCCTACTCCAGCACCTTCCTTAGAACTTGCTCCATCAAAATATAATGTCCACAAGAGATTACCTTCTACCATGCTATTCCACTAGTAAAAAAACAACAATATATGACTAAATAAACTACTAAAAATTGTAGATAAATGACTAACTTTGGTCAAGTGACCACTGGTAGTTTATTGCCGGTCATTTATCTCGCGACCAAATTTATGATTAAACTATTTTGGTCATTGATTTGGTCATTTATTTGGTCATTTATTTGTTCATTTATTTGGTCATTTATCTAGTTGTTTATTTGGTCATTTATTTGGTCGTTTGTCTGGTCATTTAGTCATTTATTTGGTTGTTTATTTGGTCATATATTTGGTCCTTAATTTAGTCATATATTTAGTCATTAATTTAGTCATATTAGGGTACGATGGAATCGAACCATCATCCTCCTACTTGTAAAGTAGGTGCTCTTCCATTGAGCTAGTACCCTTTAAAGAATAATCATGAATTTGAGATGGGAGATTCATATGAATTTGGGTTCTTGTGGAGACCATCCATTAATACTTCACTTCACTCTCATTATGCTTTTGGGTATCTTCTTCTAGTGAAGCTTACATGATAAGTCATTTATTTTCTTTATTGTGCTAATTTTTTTGTTGCTAGGTGTGTAGAAATTGTAAGAAACCACTCCAAACTAAGCATCCTTACAAAATTGGTAATATTTTAAATTCTCTGTACTGCCATTGTCTTGACCTGTCTTCCATACATTGTGACAATTTTCTATGCAAGTGAAATTTATGTCCATAACAAGTGAATAAATTCATTTTGTCAACTTAAGCTATTTTTTAAAATAGCATAGCTTGTTTTCTAGATCACTAGTATGCCATAGCACGCCTAAAAGTGAAGATCACGTGCTTGTGTGGTGAAAGGATAATTAACAATCCCAGGGAGATCAAGATATGTATATGTTGCAGTTGAAGAAGAGTGGGGTGTCCAGGATGGTCTCATATACCTTAAATACTAGCCTATAATGTAAACCAGAGTAGGTGCACAAAATGCCAAGCATTGCAAAATTAAAGAGGAATCACTCCTTTTCTTTCAAGGTAAATAATGAATATAATACTACCATAATCACAAATTATATTGAAGATGTCTTCACCAAAGAATCTGTCTTCTGAATTAGGATAACTTGCAACAATATATAAGATATAAATTATAACTGCATGTGGAGATTAAAATACGCACATCCCAAATTCGTTACTACAACTAATTACCATAAGGATATAACAAATGAAATATAGACACCAAAATCAATGCATATAGATAAATATTGAAAATACAAGACTCCATTTGCAACTAAGATATTGGAATAATGTTATGAGGAATGAGAATTCATACAACCTTATTTTCTGAAATATGTAATCCAAGATTGTTTTCATTTATTTTAGAAGGCGTGTTTTCTTTGAAAATCACTTATATCTATAAAATAATTTTATGAATAAACATTGAAATGAGACAGAACTGAATTACTATCTTGTAGCCTTCCCAATCTGAAATTTTCATAAGAACAAATGATTTGGCCAGAGTAGCATGTGCTATCAATTCATTTAATATATGCATACAAGATATATTTTAATTCTAATTAAAATTATAGAAAAACTGTTATGAGAACAAATTAATTGTCTAGAAGGAAAATAGACTCTTTTCAAATGTACCAAATACTATGTGCACATGATGTTTATCTGTTGTGGTTTATGAGCTATAACTGCTAATAGAAATACACAAGCTAGATCTACACCTAAAAAAATATCTAATATTTGCATTGATGCTTTGGTGTTGATCGGTTGAGGCCACAATTTTAATTAATTCCTATGAAGTCACTATCTTTAAACTAAGTTTTCGAATTGGGTATGGATACGGGTACACAATTTTCTCTATAACGTAAGATATCATCCAGCTCTTCCTAAAATAGGAGTTGGTTGATTAAGAACTTGGGTTTTCAACTGTCCAACTACAAGGTGCTCAAGAATCATTTTCTTCTTTGTTAGCTGCATCATTCGCTCATCAATTTGGTTCCTCTATTATCCTAAAAATCATCACCTTATTTGTTTGTCCTAGGAGGTGAGACCTAGCCATTTCTTGCAAGTCCGCATATGGATTCCAATCACTATCATATATTATAATAGTATCTATAGTTGCTTGGTTAATCCCTAGTCCACTAGCTCATGTTAAAGATCAAAGTTTAAGACTCAGTGAATTTTTGGTAGTTTATTTGGTCACATATTGCAGTCACCACACCAGTTCAGGTAGATAGGATATCACACAATGCCAAAAACTAGTCATGGCAAGATGTGTACCAAAATGTTGGAAGATTGATACAGAAGTATCTTGTGAATAATATATAATAACATTTTATGGTTTCAGTATGCACTTTAAGATTGAAACCAAGTAGTAATCAACATGTTAGTTATAAGTTACAACTAAATTTAAGCCCCTGCATCTAAATTATTAGTAGCTGACTAATTCTAATATTTGTTGGCAATAAACAAATTAGACCTTAAAATCGAAAGGAAAACATACAATATAAACATAACCTAGAAAGAAAATGAACAAAAGAAAATATATTAATATCCAAAAAAGATCAAAAATAGATCAACAGGACTGGAAGTACAACACAAAAAAAGCCCTAGACAAAAAGCAAGAAAAATAGTGGCTAACCAAAACAAAAGAAAACCTTCAAGAATGAGAATATTTCATTATACTGGTTGATTGTCTTAACAAATATAGTCAACAGTACCCATAAATCGCCTATGGTAGCTTGTGACATGTGGCTCCCCATTTGAGTCTTTTGTGCCAACATAATCCTGAAAGCATGCAATTAATTCTATTTAATTAATCTCGACGAATAAAATACCTGTTCAAGGCTTTATAATTTTTATAAAAGAAAAGTATAAATGCATAAAAATAAAAACCAAAACATGAAAAATCATTATGATACACAGAGTGTGAGACAATTGTAATTAAAAGCATCTAGCATTAATTAAAAGGACAATCCAATAAGAAGCAATAACAAGATAGAATGAGACATTCTCTAAACTATATCTACTTATCTGGTGTGTTCTAGAGGACAATTTTTTTGTATTCGGGACTCTCACTCTTTTCACCCTAGTCCTTTTAATAAGCCCATGTAGAAAAAGGGCAATAACTATGATATTCACAAGCACTCATAAATCCTCGCAGTAAAGAAAAGAGAGTTTGTGGCAAAAAGATTCCATAATAAATAATTTGATGCCAAATGTTTGTCTTAATACCTCTTGCAATGGACCAGTGGGTGGAAAGAGAGCTTGAAACCATTGATTGAAAGAATATTGAAGATGCTGCCTATGATGCTGCATATGATGCCAAGCGATTGATGATGTAAATGTTATTTTCATGCCAAATGTTTGTCTTAATACCTCTGTGAAGTCTGCTACATTTCCAGTACAATATGTCTGCCAAGTGTTTGTAAAAATGCTTACATATGAAGCTAGAGAAATTTGAGAGGGAAGTTGGATTTAATTTGCTAAGTGCTTGGGTTTATATATACCTAATATAAGTAAAATATCAGACTTATTTATCTTGCAAATATTTGACAAAATGCCTATGGAAAGTGTTTGTGCTTTGTAATGTGTTATGTGGCTCAAGAACTTGGAAATTTCAGATCAAACCCTACACTCCAATCGTTTGACGAAATACTAATATTACTACACTAAGAAATTAAGGGTAGAACTCGCAGGGGTTCTTACACATGTTAAGTTTACTAAAAATAGACCAAATAATTTGTACAAAAAATTTGTTCATTTCAGCATCTATATACATAATTGTTCTACTATAGAGTTATGTATCAGTGTGTTGGTATGCATCATTGCATATTTTCCAAAAGTAGGCTAGATAAAGGTATCTGCAAAAGTACACTGGGCTTGTTACTATTTCATTTTAACATCAATAAGTAGCAAAGCTATATCAAGGATTCATGTATCAGTATTTTGATATGCATCAATGCAGATGACAAAAAATTTGGTTAAATTCTAAAAATGTATGCAACTCATCTTTGTTAAGATCATTTGAAGCATGAACATAAGAGAATATTCAAAATGTGCTTTAAATAACATCGTTCTTTCCTTTGGCAAGACACCATTTTGAACAGAGTCTCAGGTTATAACCAGAATGACAAGGCCTGATTACAAATTCAACACTGCCTTCCTAAATTAAACCATAACAACGAGACAACATTTTGAACAGCCTCAAATTCAGCAAAATAAAATTAGCAATTTTTTTATAATCGAGTATATATGGAATTGCCTTTTTAAATTGATTCTAATTTTTTGGGCTGTTGCCGAGTCTGCCTGTTAGGAGAGAATCACTCATCCCAATAGCTAGAACCTTTCAGTATGAAATGGTTCAGTTGGGCTCACAAGTCAGAAAGCATTTGCCAAGTTGCCAGGCCTCACATCTATGGAGAGAATTGAGAACTACACATAAGGAGTCATGATATTTAAAAAATGTGCGAAATACAAAAATAGTAACTGCCTATAGAGGAGCAGCAGTGAATCCCACACAAAAATACTTTTCCCAGATGACAATATCAACTTTTCAAAACCATGGAAAAAGATATAATCTCTGATTTTAGGGGCTTAAAAGTGTTTTTTCAATACTTACTTGTGCTAGAAAATTATGATGTGGGTCATGGTGCAAAGGTGTCACTGTTCCAGCCGGACTAAACCATGCGTTAACTAAATGCAGTTCATCATTGCTTGCACTGCAGTAGTCAGGCACAAAAATATCCTTGCTCAGTTGCTTTATCTGCCAGGGTAGAATATTTTTAACATATGCAGTATTCAAATGTATACCATTACATCAAATGTGAAATACAAATATCAACAAGAAATATTTGATTCAACTCTCTGAGACAATACCAGGAAAAAGTTCTAGTAATCAAAACGAATGAATGGAACCTGCTCAAATAAAGGATGTTGTGCCAGATATGTAGGTCCCATAGATGAATGCTCATTAGATTGAATCCTTTCAAGAAGTTGAGAAATTGTTATCAATTCCTGCTTCCACCCAGGTGCCAAGTAATTATGTCCAACCTGCATGTTTTTAAAATGGGATTGTGTCAGATAAACTGATAATGTATATGTAATCCAGAATGCATCTTTGAATGGAAGCGGAAATACAACAAAACGCAATATAGCTGATGCAAGTTAACAAGTTTCCTCTTGCTCTTAGAAGACATAAAATGAAGGCTCTAAAGATAAAGTTCTAAAGTATGCAGCATTTTACGCTACTTATGCGAGGACCAGTGGGTGGAAAGAGAGCTTGAAACCATTGATTGAAAGAATATTGAAGATGCTGCCTCGAAGAGGTATGCCAAGGATAGAGGACGTGTTGGAGAGATTTCGAGAGCTAATAAAAAGTGATTTATAGAGCTAATAAAGACAATGACATAAAATATGGAGGATGATTTTTTACATCGAATAACAATTGTTGAGAACGGGTGGCTTGCACTAAGAAAAAGTGAGACAAGCTTGGCAGCTGAGGATGAAGAGAGGGTGCTTGACTGGAGTAGTTTTCTACAACATGATCATGGACCCCCGAAGTAAATATGAAGAATCAAACTTTATCTCACTTAGTAAGAGAATTATTGATCCACTTACATGCTGGAAGAAATGAAGGAAGTGAATTGTTATGGGATGTTGAATCCAAGCATGACAACGTGGAAGGGTATTGCTACTACCCAACTCCCTTTGCAAGCTATGCTCACAAATACCTCAACCAAGGAGCCTGATGCATGGGCATCGTCTTCAATTAAATTTTGGTTTATCTATTTCAATTTTTCTTTCTAATTCATTTTTGATAGGCAAGTTTTTGTTTCCTATCGCTACATGGGAAGATCAAGGAATGGTGGCGATTATCAATTATATGAACTTCTGAATTTCAGAAGGGGGTCAACGATTGAGAGGGAACCAATTGGGCCTCAAAACCTTTCAGGATTTCCCCTTTGAAAATTTCATGTTTTCATCAAAAGTGCTTCAATTGATGATTCTTGAGGTGAAATCTGAAGCAAGAAAGTACCGAATTGCAATTAGCTTGCCCGATCACCAGATGCTGGGTAGGGCCTAAACCTTGCATCAGCAACTCTCTGTGTTTGTCTACCTGCTGCACCATATCCAGGAGAACCATTGACACCAGAATCAGCTTGAACTAGGCCACTCATGGCATAGCCACCAGTAGGAACCCCACCAGAAGGGGGAGCATTGTATTGATCCCCATATCCTTGACCACCATAAATATCGCCAGTACCTCCTTGATATCCAGCATTAACACCACCAGTGCTGGGGGACACGTACGCGCCAGTACCAGTAGCACTGGCATATCCCCCACCATATGCAGCAGCATCAGGACCGCTTCCATAACCATACCCAGGACCGGCACCCTGACTTGTCTGCATTGCTGATCCCCAAGGAGCACTTGCTCCCCCTGGAGCTGCTGCTGCATAGCCACCAGCCATGGGAGCACTTGCATAAGGTGCAGTAAGATCCACAGTTCAAGATGTTTTACTACAACTTCTGATTCACATTTTGTAACTGTAATGTATTCAAAATATTTGTGGGTTCCCTCACATTGAGGTCAATGGTGAATATCATATAGTCGTAGGCAAGCAAATCTAAAGTGTAACCCCCATACTGGTCAATAGAATCTTCATTCCTAGCCATGGGTTTTGTAAACATTCATTATGCCTTATCCATTTCTTTTTGTGAATAGAAGTATTACACATCTGCTCAAATCTTTCACTTCAATTATGTATTTGGTTTACCATGTCTTTTATTTTCCATTTACATGATCTACAAGCCACCTGGCACTCGGATCAATTTGAAAGTAAGATTATTTAGCATTTATTTTCTCTGTGTCTTCTATGTTAATCCATTCTGTTGGTAACCTAAAAAACCACTGCTAAATTTTCCTTAATTGTCATTCTTGACTTAGCTTTTTATGCATATATTTTTCTACAGCTCCAAAACTGCAATGTCATTCAAAATTGATTTTGAATACAAAGAAGATACAACCACCACAAATCTAACGGTTAAAATTTAAAACAGATTTTATCTTTGCTTGATGTGTAAATAAGCAATTCAAATATGAACTTAATGGAAGAAAAAATGCAACATACCCAAGGAGATAAAGAAAAGAGGTGCATCATCTGTTAAAATCAAATGCTTCAGAAAAGGAGTGACGCCAATGACCAAAGCAAGTACCTGCAAAATGAAAAACTAAGTCAGTACTATTGTCTAGTTTCCCTCTCCCATCTTGGAGAAATAAGAAATAAAATGAAAAATCCCCATCCATACAATCACTCTATTCATCTCTACAGAGATGATAAATTTAAGAAAGCACAAGTAAAAAGGTGTTCCACTCATATTTTATATATCTGAATCTCCACAAACAAAGGAATTATAACTTAAGTTGGTGATAGTAGATTAAAAAAGTTATTCTCTATTCCACTTTCGTATAGTGCAAGGATAAGACTTAATTCACACTTAATAATAAGTAATAATGCTATTTTTTCCCAATTAGCAAAAAGAATGATCCTGAGAATTGTAAACACTAAATAATAAAGAACCAGTGGTAAGTAGTGCTTAGCAGTGAGGAAGCAAAGTTTTGTAGATATATTATAAGTTTTGCCAATTCCGTTTTCATATTCGTGCTTCATCTGAAAGAAAAAAGAAAAGAAAAAACTCACTGAGGCTATTATGGGTGGTTGAAGTATTTGCTTTATTTTTGAACTCTTTAGAAATGAAGACACTTCAGCCATCACCTGCATATCACATTCATCCTTGTTAAAATATATATTGAAAAATTAAAAAGGATGATACATGAGAAACATCATAGTCGGTAGCCTCAAACAAATAAGCAGTACAATACTTGAACTTCTCACATTACACATTGATAAGATAGAATTGGTGCTGTCCATTAAAGTTGGAGAATTGGTGCCAATTTTAGCATTGGGTACCACTTCATTGTCCATCACATTTTGAGGAATTGTACCTTCCGTGTGTGCAAGATCCAAAACATCTCTGCAATTATTAGAAGATTCAAGTTAAAAATTTGACTTGAAAAGGCAAAATTAAATTACCAAGTCAACTTCCTTAACCTGTTCGGAGGACTCTGTCTGAAAGAGGGCTTGTTCTCTATCTATCCTGAGATCTGGTTTCGTGCCAGGCTAGATATGTCCAACTGCAATAAATTTGAAATGCACCAATATAAGGATAGAATTTTAAATAGGTACAACCTCGTTTAAAATGCACGAATGTTTAGTTAAAATCCAAGGCATGTGTACCAAGTGTGATTACTGGTAGCATATTTTACAGCTTATTGACAATGTGTTTAGATCCTAGATTCTACGTTCAATTAGGGGTGATTTTGGCAATCTTAATTCTCCTATACAGTTAAGTCCTTGCTTGAGACATGAAATATTGCAGTTTGTCTTGAAACGAGCTTTCACTACCTTTGGATTGCATAATCTACGCCACACAATCCTATAATTACCTGTTTGCTGAATTGTGATCTCTTTGAAAATCTGACTCCTAAAAAGTTGTCTAGCTCAAGAAAACTTACTCTTTGCAGAAATGTTTTTGCTGCAATTTGTCAGTGGGAAGTACAAAATAACAGCAAGTGAAAAGACCATAGGCTTTGTTACCATTAAGGAGGAAAGACAAGGGAAGTATTTATCATATTCAATGTAGGACACAAACATAGAAGAAATTTAAATAATTCTAATATCACACTATTTTAAATTAGGGAAGGGAATTACAACAATATGACAAACAGGTGGGCACAACATTTTATATATATCCAATACAGTTAATAACTTGTAAGGTGTGAGCCTATAGGCCAATTATTGCAATGTATTCTGTAAATTAAGGATTATACAAGGGGCACATAAGTAACCTGCTGAAATACAATTGGCCAATATATGTTAAATGAAGCTAGAAAGAAAAGCCCTATATCTTCACAAATGATGTATCCTTATTCACAACTTGTATGTGAACTCATGTTAGTAAAAAAGTTGTTAAATTTGCGTCATGGGATGGTAAAAGTAAGTACTTTCTTTCAAAATTAAGCCAATTTGTAGCTTGAAAATCTGCATAACATATACACATTCATTCTAAGTATAATTGGTTCAAACGTTAAATATCAATGGTCAGGATTGAGGATCATACTTTAAGGCTTAGTTTCTTTCTAAATATTTTTTTATAGCTTCAAAGTTTATAAAGGCATTGACCAAACTCTTACGCTAGTATAAGGAAAATTTTGTTTATTTTTAATTTTCTTAACATAATTGCACTTTTCTTGAATATCCATAATTTTAAGTTTTCATCTTCTTAAAAACTATGTTGTATCCTAAAGTAAATTCCTTTTGCCTGTTTGGTGGTCATTAATAATGTAGCTTATCTTGATTTGGTGAATTAAAACCTATAAGTATTCTTCATAATTGTTGAAACTTGAAACTATGGTGTCATTTTCTGACATGATTTTCATCAATACACATATTTTGTAGCCTCAGATAACCTATCAGAGGAAGAGTCATTGATGAACCACTACTAGCAGACAAGCAGTTTTTAACTAGCCATTCATCCGAAAATTCCTGATCTCCCTTGCTCAAATCAGACTTAAATTATGACCCCAATGCAGGCACGTTTATGGACAAAAAAATATATTGTAGTGATCAATTTGTGATCAGATTTTTTGTAAATTGAGTACAATGATCTTAGAAACAGTGCAGTCTCTATATTACTAAATTGGATCCAAAAGCCCCTTAATAGCTAAGTTGCTGGTTTGGGTTTAGGTTCAAAGAACTAATTGACCAATACAACAAAATTTTGAAATGGGGTTTGGGTTCGTTTGTATATATATATATATATATATATATATATATATATATATATATATATATATATATATATATATATATATATATATATATATATCAAAATAGATTTGAAATTAAATTATATCAATAAATAATATAGTCAAATGCTAGGAAGTCTGGTTCGGCCCTCCTAGCCCCTAGTACCGATTCAGTTCAGACTGGGATCAGGTTCGAGGTTGGTCCATCTATAGGTTTGGACAAGGTTCATGCCCACGGCGATTGGTTCCATCTAGCTAGAGGAGTCAAGAAATGCTTTGGAAAAAAGATGCTCCTATACCAAATGAAACAATATTAAAATATATCATGGAGCATGAAGAAGCAAAAGAGAGAGAAGCATGTAGACAAAAAATGCCTGAAAAGAAAATCAAAGGGAATGCAAATTTGGGCTCCTTGGAAATGGCTTCTTGTTACATTGTGGCGAATGCTAGCATATGGAGTACAACAGGACATCTGTATTACTCTTTTAAGTATTATGTTCTCATGCCAAATATCATCAGCTCAATATTTTCATGTTCTCTATTATGAGTCCTCACCTCAAACTGATGCCAATGTCGATAGCTTGAATTCTTATGACATTGCATACCTACACCTCGGCATTGAGTCAATAATTAAATAAGTGTGAGCACACTCTTATGATCTTGAAGGTAGAGGCTTGAGATTCTAAACACTGCGAATTTGAGCTCCTTGGAAATGGCTTCTTGTTACATTGTGGTGAATGCTAGCATATGGAGTACAATAGGACATCTGTATTACTCTTTTAAGTATTATGTTCTCATGCCAAATATCATCAGCTCAATATTTTACTATTCTCTATTATGAGTCCTCACCGCAACCTAATGCCAATGTTGATAGCTTGAAGTCTTACGACATTGCATACCTACACCTCGGCATCGAGTCAATAATAGTCATGGCATTATAAATTGTACTCTGCACCACACATAGGGGGGGCATGTCCAATAATAGTAGGGACATGTAAATGCAACGAAGCAATGTGTAGCTGTGATTTAAAGATGAAGGTAGATCTTTAAGGTCCAAACATAGAGGGATGTACTAAAGGAAACAAACACATTAAGGTTATAGCAATGACAAGATTTTTTCAAAATGACCTTAACTATCTCAGGACAAATTAGAAATAGCAGTAATATGGAAATCAGAAATAATAATTTTTATTCAATTTTCAAAGAAAGCATTTGTAGCATCACCTTTGATATTGTTGAAATATTCTTAAAACTGTATGGTACATGATGAAAGTTCAATTTGTGCAGTCAAGAGACCAACCTTTGCTTCCATAATGCATATGAAAAATTAGAGAATGGCATCAGGGGAAAGCTATGTTAAGTTCTTGAAATGCATGAAATGGCATGCGATATCTCCTTTTTCTATTATCAGGTGTACTTATGAAATAACTAGGACTGTTCAAGTTCTTAATCTATAGAAGTGCCCAAAAAACTTCGAGGGTCCTAGCTAGTTGGAACTATTTACCTCACTTAAGACCACATTTGGTCTTTTGTTGTGGATTCATATCGATGAGTATAGAAACTTTGGTCTGGTTTGTCCATGTTCTTGTATTATTGGGAGCAAAATCATTTTTACCATTCTCTCTTGTGTTGAGGCAAGCAAATGTTAGAATTATATAGTCAGGAGAGTCATTATCTCAACAAGCTGGTTTGTCTTTTGCACTGTTATTGAGAGACATGGTTTAAAAGGTTTGGGCTTATTGGCACTTTTCAGGAAGATGTTATTTAGAGTTCAAGTGGGCTGAGGAACATACAACTAATTATAATTCTTGCGAGTATTCTAAGTTAACAATTGGAGATGGTATGTATATTTGATAGTCATTGAAAGATAGACTAAAAGGGTGAGCTTAATAACTCTGACTTGGAAGATCAATTTTACAATTCAGGTACAGAGAGGATCATATGCCTAAGTGGAATCTTTCTGGTATTCATGGTTTGCAAGTAGATGGAAACTAGTATTTAGTGTTTGTAGTGGAGAGGAGCATAGACCTGAGCATAGTTTTTATTGGTATCTAGAATTTGCAAGTGAAGAAGACCATATCCCTAAGTAAAATCCCTACTTCATGTGAACATAGATGGAGTTTCAGGATTGTTGTGTGGATTTCACATGCATCTAAATGAATCACAGATCTTAGAGGGCAGGTAAAAAGAGATGTTATGTGAATGAATTTCTGGTTGGTGTAGATAGTTATACACCTTGGATTTTACAAATGTGGTATGGAATCATTTCATTGCCCTCTAGCAATCACTTGTTTGTCTCCTCTTGAAAATGTTGTTGAGAGAGGAAGTTTTTTGGAAAATAGTTTGAAAAAAACATGATTTGTACCACACAAAACCTAAACATAATGATATCTTCAAAATGTTGAAATGTGATATTTTCTAATGTATCAAACATTCTATCATATTTCCAAAGAAACTCATGGGGACTTTTGACTACCTAATGCATGAAAGTTTGTTGCAATGTACCAAAGAAAGGATGGTAATTGCAGATGTGAAAAAGCATGCCTGTCATGCTTCAGATTTAATGAAAAATATAACTAGTTGCTCAACTTTAATACTAATCCTTAACACGCTTTTTCAAATCTCATAGACTGCTCCCCTAATCTGCTTTATTCTAGCAAAATATTTCTTCCTCCAAAACATTTTAGTTAGTTACATATTCTAACATTATTTATCTACCTCAAGAAGAATCAAGTTTGCACATCCTTTGGTACTAGTGGTGTGATGAACTAGAAGAGTTGAAAGAATGAAAATTTTAGTAAAGAAAAATAAGACAATATATCATAGTTCTCCATAGCTGCAACTTTAGAAAATGCATTTGCTAATAATCTCAAAAGGAATTAAAAGTGCGCATTGAACCTCAATCTTATATATTCCACAGTGAGAGCCATCCTAAAAGAGGTTTGCCTCCAGCGAAGATTCAAACCCTAGCTTGTCTTCTAGCTCCTCTTCACCACGCTTGAACTTCTTTAGATGTCTCCTACCAGAAGCTTTGGCCCCTGCCTCGTCCCCCATTTCCTCTGTCACTCTGGCCTTCAGGTGCATTGAATCTGTAGCATGTCCCTACATCAGGCATATTTTTGCCTCTTCATGGAGCACTCATGTGTTTTCTCTATTTAGTATGGTTAATTTTAGATGGACTCAAACTCTGGATTTCAAGTGAGAAGATTTCTGGTGAGAACAAAGAGTGATTGAGTAGAATGGGTTTAAATGTAGGAAATTTGGGGAAAAATATTGCCCGCGGGAATGTCAAAATATATTTTTAAAGTTTTGCAAGAACTTACCTTCACACTACAATATCATTTTCTTATATTCTTATTTAAAATATTATTTCCTTTTCTTATTTTCTTATTTAAAACTTAAAGGTCCTTTGAGAAAGTGAGTGTGGATTAAAATTTTATAAATATTTTATGTTTTAATAGTTAAATTTTAGCGTTTACATAGAATAAGTAATCAAATTATATTATTTATTATTTAGAATTTAAAGTTATTAAAATGATAATTAATGTATGTTTAAATTTCATTATTTGATATATAAGTTGTATATCTTATTAATGTTCATAGATAATAATATAATTCTATTTTTTAAAATAATTAACATAAAGTCTAAAAGAGAAACTTTTCGCATACCAAAAGCTATCATTGTTATTTCTATTTGGCATTATTAAGATGGTCGAGTATATCAACAAGCAAAGATAAAAGTGAATCAACCTTCATTTTTAGGGAAAAATGTTATTTTTCTTTAAGGGAAAAAAGTTTAATTTTTAGTAGACTGGACCATTACGTTTCTACAATCCATATTGTAAATTGAATCTAATTGCTTCTAGAAATAACTACTTCAAAATAGTAAACCATGAGTTAACATTTGTTTGATGGTAACTATTCCTTGTGATTCTATCTCTAAATATTATTTATTAATCAATTTTGAAATCACCTAAAAGCCAGATTTTTGGCATGAGACGGGTGTAGATGGATTTCTCACGCAATAAGCCTATTGATGAACAAGAATTACTAGTGAAATAGAACTTCTAAGTATATAAGTCTATGATATTATCAAATTTTTTTGATCTAGGAAAACAGGTTTTGAAGGGGCCCCGAAACCCTATACATTTTGGTCTAAAAATATTTTCAAAGCAGTACTCAAAGAAGGAACAGATTGAGACCACAGCGAGGGTTTTACAACAAGCTCCCACAACCTGGAGATAAAAAAGGTACCAAAAGAAGGAAACTAGGACCCTGACATAAGAAGCCATTGCGAAAAAGATAATACAGTTTACAATTTAAGATATTATCAAATGTTATTAATATAAAGGAGTAATAATCATTCATTTAGTCATTTTTGTTTGGATGACTAATTATTTAGTCATTTATTTGGTCATTTATTTAGTCATTTTTATTTGGGTGACAATAACTATTAGTGACTAATTATTTAGTCATTTATTTGGTCATTTTTAGTTGTCTGACCTTGTGAGTTTATCCGATGACCAAATTAGTCATTTATTTAGTCATTTATACTTGTGAATTACAAATAATTAGTAGAATTTGATCAGTTTTAGTCACGTGACTAAAAATTTTAGTCACGTAGTCATTTATTTGCCAAATATGATCAGTTTTGGTCATGTGACTAAAAGTTTTAGTCACATAGTCATTTATTTGCCAAATTCTACTAGTGTTCTCATCATGAACTAGAGGGACAGGCCTGTACTCCTCTTGCAACCTTTTCTCCTGAACTTGGAAAGAACCAATGTCCATATCAACAAAACAATTCATGTTATTCTCTTCATCCTCCTGAATCATGTGAGGGGTTCTAGCCTCCCTGGAAACTTTCACATTTTCTCCTTCAATACTAAAAGTAGCAAAAGAAAAATCACATTGAATACTTCCTCCCATAGAAGCACTCCATTTCCTAGATAATAGCATTCCATATTAAGGAATAATATCAACCACTAGAACACTCATAGTTAACTGCTTATTAGGATATGCTACTAGTTTATAAGGCAAAGCCTTAATGGTACCAATAACTGACACTTCCCTTGAGTCCATAGCTTGACACCTGCCATGAGGTGTATCAACCTTCAGTCCTAATGATTTCATTATCTCTTCCGGCATGACAGTATTTGATGCCCCAGAATTGATCATACAATTCTTCAATATTTTACCATTTATCACAAGAGACAAGAAGAAAGGATCAACTGTCCCTGATGAATTGTTTATAGCATTTGTATCCAAAAATATTTGAGGAATCTTAGAAACAATCTGTTCATTTTTATTTTCAGGTGTGTCTTCCAAAGAAGCCACATGTTTGTCATTTCTACTCACCTCTTGGATTCCTGTAGGAGAAACACCATTTACCCAATCTAGAGCTTTCACTCTATGTTCCTCTATCCTCACCATTTCCAAAAGTGGAACCTTGACAGTCATTTGTGATAGCAATTTTGTCATGTCAATTGGAACATATTTTTGGTCATCTATGTCTCCCTCAAAAATAGTGACAATTTTATCCTTTGTCAGATCAGACTTGTCCTTCTGAAAAGACTCCTCTCCATTCTGAGGAATGGGAACAACTACCTCTGATGTTTGTGCATTATTCTTAGGTGCTGCAGTAGGTGCAGTTTTCCTTTTTACCTTCACTTGGTTAGTAGCATCAGCAACCCTACCTTTTCCTTCAGACTGTTGTGCACTATTTTCCTTCCTCTTGATAAACATACTACCTGGTTTACCAGTTGCATTTCTAACTGTCTTGTTTCTCAAATTGTAATTGCTCCTAGCTTGAGTGACCATGTCTGCAGTGATTTGAGCAATTTCTTCATTAGATGGTCTCCTTAAAGAAACCTTCTCCTCACATTTCACCACACCACATCCAACATCATTAAACTCTTCTTCCTCTTCATTAGAGTCAGCCTCATCCCATGCATGCGAAGAAGTCATCCCACAACCACTTTTATCATATTGCTCATCATGTTCTTGATTTTTTGATAAATTTAAGGCAATAACACAATACTCTGGACTGTGAGGGGATTGACAAGTAGCACACCATGGGATATCATCAGTCACATTTACTAAATTTCTTTGCAAAGGATCAGGGATCCTACCGTCAGGTTTATCCTCCTTGGTTGGGAAAATGAGCTTTCCATCTTTCCACTGAGTATTATAAGGGTAATTTTGCATTCTTGGCTGTCTACTAAAATTGTTTGGAACTGACCTGTCCATAGCCACAGCCCTATTGTTTCCCTTTTCACCAGGCTTTAAACCTTCTAAAGCCTTCAAAATCTATTTTAGATTGTCATCCTCCTTGGGCTTAGAGTTAGCAGACCTTCCCATTTCTTTCTTATTTTGCATTTGAGGCCTGCAATCATCTCTTCTTCCCAACTTTCCTGATATTCTTCTGTTGCTTTCTATGTTGATGGCCAACTTGTATGCCTCCCCAAGATTTCTATGGTTTTTGTCCCTTAAGAGGTATCCCATCTTTGCATCAAAGGCATTTAAGTATGTCACAAGACACACTCTATCATCTAACCTGATAACTTGTAGGAGCCTATGCATAGCCTTTTGGAATCTAATGTTAAATTCAAGGACATCCTCATTCTGATTTTTCTTTATGTTGTTAAATTCATTCAAGATAAAACCCTCATTAGTTTTATCACCATAATGCTCCTTGAAACAATTCTTGAATTCATTCCACAATCTTATACTGGCATGAGGCAGTCCTCTGAACCCCCTAGCATCTTCAGTCAGAGATTGCACAAATAACTTTATTATGACATCATCAGGCTCAACATTATAATCATCTATAACATCTATGAAGCTCTTTAGATGTTCTTCACACCTGATGACATTGTTTCCAACAAACTTAGGAATCTTTTTTCTAATCTCATCAAGGATCACATTAGGATAACCGGGAATACCAAAGAAAATAAGTTGTTTGTACCTTTCATGAACATGAGCTCCATGTGGTGGATCCATCCCTTGAGATGTATATGTCCTTTTGTTTGAGCCATTAGGAATTTTAGCAGCACCCTAAACACCATTACCTTGAGTTGCAATGTTACCATGATTTCCACCTTGTTCCAAAAAGGAAGTGGCAGCATTTGAAGGTCCTGAAGTATGTCTGAGAAAATCAATTTTTTTTCTGATTTCTGCAGTAGAAGCCTCCAACTCTGCTTTCTCAAGTTTTTTATCTAATACTTCTTTTTTCTTTCTAGCCACCTCAAGGTCTAGATCTAGTCTCAACCCTTGCTCTAATGGGTTTTCCGCATGAACTTGTTCATTGATTTGAACTCCAATAGTCTTTTGTTTACCCTTATCTCTAGGCCTAGTTTCCTCATATGTTCTCTGCACAATAGGTTGTTCCTCTGCTCTCTCAGGCTCTGGGACAAAGTTAATTGCCTCCAAATCTAACAAATGCCTCCTTAGCTGATCAGCCCTTATCATGGCTTGTTTTACTTTATCTTCTTTATCCTTATCTCTTTGTTGCCTGATAGCAAGCTGTTCTTGGACTCTTCTTTCCAATTCATAGACCTCC
This sequence comes from Chamaecyparis obtusa, assembly GCA_027943335.1. Classification (NCBI taxonomy): domain Eukaryota; kingdom Viridiplantae; phylum Streptophyta; class Pinopsida; order Cupressales; family Cupressaceae; genus Chamaecyparis; species Chamaecyparis obtusa. The sequence goes on from BSBK01012593.1 coordinate 67,037, forward strand.
TCAAAGATCTCTTCTGATTCTGGGAGAGTAGTTTCTGACTCATCATCTCCCACTTGAATTTCATCCTCATACTGGTTTAATCCCAAATCAACAACCTCTTCATATTCTGAATTATTTTCTTCATGACCAGGCTCGGTTTGAGTTTCTTGTCTTGTATCTTTCTTACTCTTCCATATATGAGAAACATTTCTTTTCTTCCTTCCTCCCATTGTCTGACTAGGCCTAGAAGTACTTGGAATACCTTCCTCCATTATATCTTTAGGATGCTCCTTTCTCCGAGACCTAGTAACTCTATAACTCATCTTACAAAATAATCACCTGACTAGCATTGCTGTAGAGATGTTTGAGTTGCCACCCAAGTATATTGGGAATCTTACAATACAATTTCCTGACTTTATAAATATCCAAATGAGTTAAAAAAGACAAGGGACAAGAATAACCCTGCTTTTCAATGATGACCTACTGGTTATAATAGACTTGTGTAACATTTCCCCAACAGAGTCGCCATCTTGTTGGTGTTCAAAATGACACTTATTCTCATAGGCTACCAATATACCCTCAGATATATTTTAGGAATGGTTAGCTCCAAAATGTGAAGGGATCTTAGGGTAACTGGACCAACTAGAGGGACAAGACTGCCCTCTTCACTTCTGGCACTACAAAACCAAGGCAGGTGCACCTAACCCATTGAAAACTATACTTCACACATCAAAGACTGTGTTTGAATAACAGATTGAATAGTAAGAAAGTGCTAAATGCTAACCTCACATTCATTGACTCTCCATTACTATAGGGTAGAACATTACAACCAAAGACTTACAACTTAGGGATGGTTCTTAATTTATATGTTTGAATCATAACAACCTCAATCAGTATATGTTAACAAAAGAAATACTCATCTAGGCCAGTGCCTCATCCATTGGGCAAGATCTCTTAGACAAACTATACACACACACTAGACTATAGCTGAGATTCAAAGCCATAAACACATTTACAATCTCCTTTACTACTTATAGAAAATCCTTACATAGACAAGAGATAAACCTATGTCCCATCTAGAGCATCATTTCATCTAATCCTAGATTAGAACTCAAGAATGAAGACACGTACATAAATTAATATGCAATGAACTAGAAAGTTCAAAATCTACCTATATTGACACAAAGGAGAGAGAAGAATCATATATCTATATTAAGTATGAAGAATCCTCAAGTGTATCCAATCAATCCAAGAAAACCATGCTTTCAAATTACAGCTTAGACCTACAACTTTTTCTCTATTATCAACAAATACTGAAAGCAAAACTATTACAATTCTGACTGAGAAGAGGACTCACAACCAAAAGATTTGAATACCTAACTCCCAATACCTCCAAATGATAATCAAAAATCCCTTTATACCGAGGGTAACAATACAAGCATAATGATCATCCAAATTCAAAATTCAAAACTACCTAACACAACTAAGGAGTTAATACAAACATGACAAGGACCAAGGCTCAGCTGGTGAACTCAGAATAGCTCAAATTCAACATCTATCTAGCCCTGTACCAGTCTCAAGTACAAAATCATCACAAATCTTCCAAGAAATCTGGTAAAATGACCCCTGCAACACGTCCTGAGTACAGTTTAATCACTTTCCCACGGTAAGACATTCCTCTGCAACTACCCATTACAGCCTGGACCACACTGCAACCACCGATGCCACCAAACTAGCTGAAATTAGTCACTAAAACCCTTCTTAGAAGTTTGAATTTGAAAACCAATGGTCACTTTATGGCACCTGCAGTGAATCGGCGGTCCTCATTTGAAACTAGATCAACTTTATAACATGACCATTTGATCCTTTCATCTCACGGGCTTTATGTCCTTAACTCAATTGGAATCTTGGTTTACATTTGATGAACACGAGAATGCACATGTTAAAAATGGCCACCTAAGTTATTTGGGGAATTGGCGACCAAAGACCTTTCGCTAGTTCGCGTGATCATTTAGGGCACTGTAATAATATTTGGAGATTCAGCGAATAGACCATTCGCATAATCACTTAAAAACTTAGAACTCCACCAGAACATCACGTGAACACGTGAACAAGATAGGAATTTATCAGCACTGCTACATTCTTATCCTTACCACCAAAAGCACTGAGAAATTCTACCAGGCCCACACAAGAAGATCAATGGCCATCACAAAAGTGCATACCTTTGACACATCCCTTGCACTCTTATGTCATCCGTTGATTCACTGACAAGATCAGGACCCTCTGACACATCAGGAAACCAGGTCCCAATGACAAAAAGTCACTTTGCAAATACATGGATGAATCAAAAGCTGCCAACTATGCATACATGTCAATGGACCCACCTGGGCTTGAGGAGAATCAATGGTTGTCGCTATACCGCTGCATTAAAAATTGAGCAAGTTATATCAACAGTATAACGATAGCCACAAGATTAAAATGAACTTTAATTCACCTGAAGGCTGAGAAGACCGGTCCCACTAACAACACGCCACCTCAGCATACGTGGACCAATCATAGACATTTCCAGAAGGAAATGCGCACATGCATTATAGAACCCTTAAGTGATATGTAAAGTATCAAGCCGAAACATTAGGAAAAGATTAAGCACTGGACTTAGGAAGATATTAAATCACCGCTGGGCACCAGACTTAGGAAAAATTAACCGAGGACCCCGACATAAACTATAGTCACATGATCGTATAGAAAGAAAAAGGTTCACTTGATGATGCGACAAAGAGGTTTTTAATTTTGCACATGCGGATTAGGATTTTTAAGTGGCTAGAATAAAGGTAACATAAAATCAGAGCAGGGCAAGGGCACACTTAGGGTTTTCTTAGGTAATGACTAGACATTTGAATTTTTGGCTTAGGGTTTATTGCAAAAACTAGGAAAACCTCGCAGAGAAGAAGGGAAAAAGACCAGGAAAGATGGAAAATTTTACCAGTGCTAACAAAACCCTTATGACTAAATCTAAAATAGTATCTATAGATACGAAAGCTTTATACAGTTCACTATCAAAATGTTCATGACTGTAAAAAGAAGATGAAACTTCATCTATAGATTCACAACTTGATATGATGAATCAAGTGTATAAACACACAAACACCCACGTCTCCAAATCCTCACAGAATCCTTAGAAATCATTATTGAAACCATTTTTTATCTGTACTAAACAAAAACATACTTGATATTTAAGCAGGGATGACACTTTATTTTTCTACAGACCTACATTCCTTTTTATAAGTCACTAGAAGTTGAAGCATACCCATAGAGAACGTATTCCATAAGGTTTGGTAAAGCATACTAGAGAGAAGCTTCAAAATGATGTAGTGAAACACCGAGCTCAACAAACCAAAGCAACAGAAGAGAGAATCAGTGCAATGACAACAAAACTAGTATCAAATGAATCCTTGAACATAGCACAATAACATAGTAGAAACCCAAAACCAAATAGTAAGCAACCTCTCTGAACCAGCTACCGAAGAAAACCCATGATGACACCTGCAAATTAGGGTAACAACTGAAATGATGTTTGCCAAGTGAAGCTTCCTAAAGAAGCTCATTATTAACAAAGAACAATAATAATTCATATCCACCACCGTCAACATGCCACGTGGATAGCATGATGGCCATGTGTTGACAACTGTGGTCAACTTTACTGATCATAACATAACTGCAATCATAACCAGAGGTTAGATGATACCGCAGACAATCACAAATACTAGCTAGAAAATAGGACGCATGTGGCATCAAGCAGCATCAAGGACAAATGCCAACAATCTCCCCCATTTTTTCCTTGAGGAAAAACATATAAATAATCATATGCAAACATAAAGTATGATCAGACCAAAAAAGATAACCAGGTGATAACCAATCTGATACCAAACCAAGCTGAGATCAAACACTAAACATCAAGTAGATCCAGAGAACAATTTGATCAAGCAAATAAGCTGACAATTTGAATACCAGAGAATCAGTAGAGAAGATCAAGAATCTAAGAATTTGAAACCACTAAACCAAATCAACAACTGAACCAAATGAACAAGAATCTGAACCATGAACCAAATCAACAAGAATCTGAACCAAACAATATCTCCCCCATTTTGCATCAAGGACATAGAGAACCTACTTAAAAAGAGACTGGGAAGAGGAAGCAAGAACCCCTTCCATACTCCCCCATAAGGGAAGGTTTAGTGCATAAGAGAAAAAGAGACAACTCCCAACTGAGTACAGAGTTTCTCAAAAGAAGCTCGAGGAAGAGCTTTAGTGACGATATCTGCCACCTGTGCTTGAGTAGGAACATAAAGTAATTGAAACTCCTTAGCAAGCACATGATCACGTAAAAAATGAAGTTTAATAGCCACATGTTTAGTCCGGGAATGCATAACTAGATTCTTTCTTAACTAAATAGCACTTACATTATCACACATAATAGAGATGGGTTTAGGTACCTGAATACCAAGATCAGACAATTGATAGGTCATCTAAATTAATTGAGTACAACAAGTAGTGGCTGCAACATACTCAGACTCACAAGTAGATAGAGTAACACAATCCTATTTCTTACTATGCCAAGCAACCAAACAAGGACCTAAGAAAAATGTAGCACCACTGGTACTTTTCTTGTCATCTGAACCACCCCAATCTGAATCAGTATAGCCAAGTAAAGTAAAATCATCAGTATGAGGATACCACAATCCAAAATCAAGAGTTCCTTGAATGTACTTGAAAATATGAAAAACTGCATTCAGATGTGACTATTTTGGAGCTGATTGAAACTGTGAAATAAGACAAATAGCTTGCATCAAATCTAGTCGAGATGCTGTAAGATATAACAGATTACCAATCATAGACCTATAATAAGTCTGATCCACAGAAGGTGAATCATCATCTTTAGTAAGTTTACACCCAGTTTCCATAGGTGTACTAACAGGTTTACAATCTGCCATATTAAATTTCTTTAACATTTCTTTTGCATATTTTGTTTGTGACAGAAACAAACCATTTGAAAGCTGAGTTACTTGAAGACCAAGAAAAAATTTCAACTCTCCTAAAAGAGACATCTCAAATTATGATGCCATGATATCAGAAAAATGCTTGGATAAGGCATCATTAGTTGAACCAAAAATGATATCATCAACATACACTTCTATAGCTAGAATATCTCCATTAACATTTTTAATATACAAAGTACTGTCTGCACTTCCTCTTGTGAAACCATTTGCTATAAGATGTTTATCAAGCCTAGAATAGCAAGCTCGAGGATCTTGTTTTAAGCCATACAATGCCTTTTTCAGACGATATACATAATCAAGTTTATTAGATGACTTAAAACCTTCTGGTTGTTCCATGTATACTTCTTCATCAAGATACCCATTTAGAAAGGCTGTTTTGACATCCACCTGATAAACAGTGAATTTTTTATAACTAGCATAAGCAAGAAAAATTCTAATGATTTCTAATCTTGCAACTGGAGCAAATGTTTCTCCAAAATCAATTCCTTCTTATTGGGCATAACCTTTACAAACAAATCTAGCTTTGTTCCTTATTACTTTGCCATCTTCATTAAGCTTATTTCTAAAAATCCATTTGCCACCTATAACATTCTTGTTATCAGGTCTAGGGACAAGTTCCCAAGTCTGATTTTTCTCAATTTGATTTATTTCATCTGTCATAGCATTTACCCAGCAAGGCTCAGACAAGGCTTCAGTTATAGTTTTTGGCTCAAAATTAGATAATAAACATAGATGTTCTGCAATGTGAGCATGTTCATCCATATTTGCTTTTCTCCTAGTTAGTATTCCTCCTTCTACAGATCCAATAACTTGTGATTTAGGATGCCTTTTTTCTATTATTCTAGATGGTGTTTTCAAAGGCATTTTTGTCTCTTGAGATTCTATACACTATCCTTGATCAGAAGAATCAGAATGTTCTTGATTATCTTTGTTAGACATATCATGTTCACCAGATATAGATTGTTTATTTTTCAGAGATTCTTCATCAATACAATTGTCATTATTTAATAAAGAACTTTCATCAAAAATAACATTAACTACTTCAATGATTTTATTCAGCCTTGTATTAAAGCATTTGAAAGCTTCGCTTTGTGTTGAATACCCTAGAAAAATACCTTCATCTTACCTTGAATTGAAACTGTCTAACAAATCACTGTCTTTCTTAATGAAACATTTACAGCCAAATATTTTAAAATTCTTAGCATTAGCAGTTTTTCCATACCACAACTCATAGGGAGTATATGTTGTTCTAACTCTGACTTGGGCTTTGTTCAAAATATGTACAGCTGTATGAATAGCCTTTTTCCAGAACTTATCAGGTAACTTTGTTTCATTTAACATAGTTCTTTCCATTTCCTTTATTGTCCTATTTTTCCATTCAATGACACCATTTTGTTGACGTGTTCGAGCAGTTGAAAACTGCCTCTTAATACCATTTTTTCACAATAATCAACAAATTCTTGTGAGGTGAACTCTCCACCTTTGTCAGATCGTACGCATTTTAGCTTAAGCTCTATTTCTCGTTCTACCATTTTACTGAATATTTTGAAGCGTGAGAAAGCTTAAGATTTATGCTTCGGGAAGGTTACCTAGATCATCCTAGAATAGTCATCTAAAATAACATAAAGTATCTTTCACCATTTAGAGCTGGTGTTTTTGTAGGACCACATAAGTTTGTATGAACATTTTCTAGAGGTCTATTTGACATGTACGAGCCTTAGTTTTGAATGAAACTCTAACTTGTTTACCTTTAACACATTCTTCACAAATTTTATCAGGTTTGCTAGTTAGAGGTAAACCTCTAACTTTCTTTTTTTTTTTTTTTACTCCTAGCAAGATTATCAAAATTCAAATGACCTAGTCGTTTGTGCCATAACCAAGTATCTTCTACTTGACTAACAAGACAAGTATTGATCAAAGAAGTTTCCTTTACAGTAGAATCAATTAGATTATACAAATTTCCTCCAGTTCTTAGACCATTAGCAATAACTTTGTTTTTGCTTTTAATAGAACATCCTTTAGCATTGAAGGAAATTGAATAGCCACTATCACAGATTTGACTGACACTAAGAAGATTGTGTTTTAGTCCTTCTACATAATAAACATTGTGAATAGGAGTATCTGAATTAAGTACTATTGTACCACGACCAGTAATATAAGAACCTGAGTTATCACCAAACCGAACAAATCCACCATCAAATTCTTCTAGATCTTTAAATTTGCTTTTGCGGCCTGTCATATGATGTGAACAGCTACTATCCAAAACCCAAGCAACTGGTTTATGAACAAACAAAGTTGTTTCAATGATTAAAGATTTTTCAATGGGTTTCCATACTTGTTTTGATTTCAAACTAAGTTTGCACTGATTAGCAAAGTGTCCATAATGAAAGCACTTAAAACACCTGATAAGACTTTTGAAATCACACTTTTGTCTTTTTAACTTACAATGAAATGCTTTATGACCAAAAACATTGTAGTTAAAACAATATCCTTTGAAATAACTTAACCATTGCTTTGAATTTTCAGCTTGTTTAATCTGATTTTGCAACATAACCAGTTCCTTGTCTTTTTCAACAAGTGTTTGTTTTTGCTCTTCTATAACCTGATTTGCAGTTTCTAAATCAACTTTCAAAGTTCTATTTTCTTTTTCAAAATCTGATATCAATTTCTTGTATCTCTTAATTTCTTGTAAAGAACAAAGGAGTTCTTTTTCAAGATCAACATCTCCATATGAATCAGATGAAGATTCCTCTTTTATGATTTCAGAAACATTAATAATTTCTGCCATAAAAGACACCTCTCCTTCTTCTTCAGAGTTGTTTGATTCTTCACTAGAATCCTCTTTTGATAACAAACTTTTCTTTTTAAAATTCTTAAACCTCTGATTCTAATTCCAGGGTTTTCTTCTAGGAAAACTTTCTGTTTTCTCATTATTGTTATCTGAATCAGCATAAGGACATTTTGCAGCAAAGTGTCCTAGTTGACCACAACTGAAACACTTAGGTTTACCTTGGTATTTCATCCTCATTTTTTGAACTAACAAAGCTTCTAAAGCACTAGTTAAATCATAATCACTTTCCTCTTGTTTTTCAGCCTTAAAGGCCGTTTCTTTTGATGTAGAGACAACTTGATTGTTGATTCTCATTTCATATGTAGTCAATGTACCTTGAAGTTGATGTAAGGTCATTTTTGAAAAGTTTTTCTTTTCTTCTAAGGTTGAAATTTAAGTTTCAAACTTAGGAAGAACTGTTCTAACAACCTTTGAAATAATATCATGTTCTTCAATATTTTCTCCTAGACCTTTTCCAACATTAACAATTTCATCAATATTTAAAAAATAAGCAGAAATGCTTTCTTCCTCATTCATCTTCAAGTTATCAAACTGGGTTTTCAATGTTATCAACTTTGATTCTTTTACTTTCTCATCCCCTTGATAAATAGTTTCTAACTTTTTCCAAATATCATTTGTAGATTTACAATACATCACTTTCACAAACACATCTTTGGTAAGTCCACATAGAATAGCAAACTTTGCTCTTTTATCAAGTTCAAATTTAGTTTTTTTAGCTGGATCTGTAGGAACTGTAGTTGGAACAGTATATTTATTTTCAACTACTTCCCACATATTTATATCTAAAGAATTGATAAAGGCTTCCATTCTAACTCTCCAAAACACATAATCATTACCATCAAACAATGGAGCTCTGCTCAAAGATGCACCCTCTGCTTGTGCCATTTGACATCCAACAGACCCTAGATAATCCCTATAGAAACATGGACCCTAGCTCTGATACCACTTGTTGGAAGTGGTGATAGTTCTGAGAGGGGGGGGGGGGGTGAATTAGGACTATACAAAATCTGAACAAGTACAGTATAAATCTTCAATATAATTCACTTAACAATAAGAATTTTCAAATCAATAAACCAGAATGTTAAACAACAATGCACAAGATGAAACTGGATTTTTGCCGAGTGGGAAACCCTCAAAACCTTACAGTTTTATCACAGGGAGAAAAACTACTCCTATCTAAACCTATACTTTTATTTCTAAAATCTTTTCATACATTAGCAACTCCTACTACTTTTCTTAACACATAGCTTTTTCTGTTTTAACAACTTAGAATCACACAGTTTGTATATGTAACTGTATGCACTGAATCAACATACAAACTACATATAAAACTGCATATAATGGTAACTTTCAATACAACTTTTCTCACCGAATAATACTCTTTTTTCACTCTTTTACAACAATATCTTCCTCTTTTTAAAGCATAGGAAGTTTACAACTTTCAGAGAACAATCCAGTTCTAAACTGGTATTACCAACTTCTTTCATAATTGAAAAACCATCTTCAAAATTCAACTGATAATGCAAAACTAAAAAATAGTTGTTCACATCATAAGTTGAACTCAAATGCATCTTACAATAGGTATGAAAACTGTTCTTCAAAACAGTTGAATATCAGAAACGTTTTCAAAAACTGTTCACCAAAAATGAAAATAATTTTTACTCATGCCCATATTCTAAAAAACCTGTTTGAACTATACCCATAACTGAAAATCAAATAAACTGATCAAACCAATAATAAGAACAGTTTTTCATATAACTGTTCGTGTTATCAGGTGAACTTTTTTAACTGTAGCCGTGCACCATAAATGTTTCATAACTGTTCTTAATAACAATTAAGAATTTTTACATCAGGAAATGAGAAAGGTTTTTTTTTTAACTGTTTCAAACTGAACAAAAAAACTGTATAACTGAATGAAGATTGCATATAGAGCTTTTAGGAAATTCAAGTTCACAAATGCATCTCAAAACCCTCATGACTAAAACTAAAACAATATCTATAGATTCAAATGCTTTATCCAGTTCACTATCAAAATGTTCATGACTGCAAAAAGAAGATGAAACTTCATCTATAGATTCACAACTTGATATGATGAATCAAGTGTATAAACACACAAACACCCACATCTGCAAATCCTCACAGAATCCTTAGAAATCATTATTGAAACCCTTTTTGATCTGTACTGAACGAAAACATACTTGATATTTAAGCAGAGCCGACACCTTATTTTTCTACAAACTTGCATTCCTTTTTTATAAGTCACTAGAAGTCGAAGCATACCTGTAGAGAACGTATTCCATAAGGTTTGGTAAAGCATACTAGAGAGAAGCTTCAAAATGATGTAGTGAAACGCCGAGGTCAGCAAACCAAAGCAACAGAAGAGAGAATCAGTGCAATGACAACAAAACTAGTATCAAATGAATCCTTGAACATAGCACAATAACATAGTAGAAACCCAAAACCAAATAGTAAGCAACCTCTCTGAACCAGGTGCCGAAGAAAAACCCATGACGGCGCCTCCAAATTAGGGTAACAACTGAAATGATGTTTGCCAAGTGAAGCTTTGTAAAGAAGCTCATTATTAACCAAGAACAATAATCATTCATATCCGCCACCGTCAACATGCCACGTGGATAGCATGATGGCCATGTGTTGACAACCGTGGTCAACTTTACTGATCATAACATAACTGCAATCATAACCAGAGGTTAGATGATACCGCAGACAATCACAAATACCAGCTGGAAAATAGGACGCACGTGGCGTCAAGCAGCATCAAGGACAAATGCCAACATCCATCTCCCCCCGTTTCTTGTATACGGTTTCATAAGCAATTGCAACCTGTCATTTACCTTAATATTGACTGCACTTGGTCTTCTTCTCAGCGATGTCTACTAATTTAAGTCATATATTTAATTATATTGAATTGCTAGCAAATTTTCGGCCAGATAGCCAGTGCTCTCTCGATCCACGAAGAGGGGAAGTTACTTTATTACGTCGACCGTATCTGTAAATTTGCAGACGTTTATGCAATGTGCATTTATACACATATCGTATTCTGAAATGGCAATAACAACTAGTTATGCATTTCCGTAGCCTTGTGCCCTTTCGTTGTGGTTTACGACAGAATTGCCTCGAATTTTGACTAGTACAGTCGAAGTCATCTTTTGAAGTCGTATATTTAGTTATATTGAATTGTTAGACAATTGAGGAGGAGGTTCACAGCAGAAAGTGTGAGTATACACGACTTAGAGACCAAGTTTGGCTATTTATTCTATTCTTCATTACAATATTGTCATCTGTGGTTGCAGCTTACGTGCACCATGGCCACTCAGTCATAACAGCTTCAATTTGTGCCTGTCTTCTGTTAAGTTCTTTCCTTTAAAAATAAATTCTGAAAATTATACAAGTACGATTTTCTTTTCCGAAAACGCCTTTCAATTCTATCAATGATTTAATATTATACTAACAGTGTGCTCAAACCGTAACTATTTATACTTTATTTAAATAAGTTAATACATAGTCAAACATGTAGTTTTAGAGAAATTTATTTCCATCGAATCTACCATTACAGCTATTCTAGTGAATCTTTCATTAAAGCTATTTTCTAAATCTTCTTAGAAACTATGGTCTTTCAGCTTTTTTCTATTGCTGTTTCGAAATGTCAGAGATTTCAGCTCAGTGTGTTGCGGTTTGTGCTGCTGATTATTTTGTGGTTACTTGTATTTTATCTGAGTTGTTACACTCTGATTTTTTTGTTTGGAAAGATCGATTGATAGAGATTTTAGAAAATAGTGTAGAAATAACGCATTTGACTATTGCACATCATAATTATAAAGACATTGTTTTGAACTGTTGAGGTTATGAAAATTGACTGTATGGAGACATGTAGAAGCAGTTTTTGGCATTGTTGATGTTTATGGAAAGTTGATTGCAAGACATCTAGGGGGAAGAGTATAACTTATGATTCATATTTCAATAGTCACACATTCTAGTCTATTTGCAGCGAATCTATCATTAAATGTATTTTTTAATCTTCTTAAAAACATTGGTATTTTAAGTATTTTTTTATAACTGTTTCAAAATGTCAGAGATATCAGCGAAGTCTTATTCTTTATGTAATAATATAAGTAGATGAATGAAGTAGTCCCTGGCAAACTTTGAGTTAGGGTAAGGAAGAGGTTCACAGCAGAAACTGAGTATACACAACTTTATGTTGGCTTTTTTGCTTTGGCTATTTGTGGTTTGCAGCTTTATGCGCATCAAGGCCCCTGAGTCATAACGGCTTTAATTTGGGACTGTCTTGTGGTAATTTCTTTCCTTCAAATTAAATTCCCAAAAATTATACAAGCCTGTCACTTCTATCATCAATTTAATAGTCTATTCTAAGCATGATTGGTTATACTTCATTTACATAATTTAATACTTAGTCAACATTGCTATCATAAAAGCTATTTCTAAATCTTCTACTCAAAATGCCAAATTTTTTAGCTCAGTGTTGTGTGAGTTCGTGCTGCTGATTTTTAGCCCAGTATTCAATTCGAGTTTGGAATAATCGAATTTTTTTGGTTTGGAATAGTCTCCATCAAACTCGTTATTTTCTAATAAAATGAAACAACGTAAAGATCGAAAAACCCATTGGAAGAACTTCTAGGAAAAAGTGTAGAAATAACGTATGTTTTCGGATTTTTCAAATTTAGTCAATGGTGCATTTTGTAGCCACGTCCTTTGGCTGTGGTGCTCGCTATCCTCCCGGAGAGAAAACGCATTAGAAGACAATTTTTTTTTTTCCAGATCTACAAAAATACAGCCATTTTTTTTTTAATTTTTTGTTGTTTTCCATTCAAAATATGCAGATCCTAAAGAACAGATACTGAAAATTTCGCAAAAATCTGTTATGGTTTTGGATATTTTAAACTTGGGTCAATGGTGCATTTTGTGTGGAGGATAGCCACATCCTTTGACTGTTGCACACCATAAAATGTGAAAATTGTTTTCGATTTTCGAGGTTATGAAAAATGACTGTCCAGAGACAAATGTGGAAGCACTGTTTGGAATTATTGAAGTTTACAAAAACATGAATGTAGGGACACTTAGTATTGTACAGTGATGCTAAAGACTTAAGCTGTGGAATAGTACACCCTAGACTATACAGCCCCAAACATGAACTGACGTGACCTTTTTTAAATTTATTAATTAAATTAAAATTCACAAAAACACTGTTTTGTAATTTTTAATTTAATTAATAAATTTTAAAAAGTCAAGTTAGGTGTATATTTTAACTTTCTTTTTAGGATTAACTATTTTTATAATTTTGTCTTTTAAGATATTACGATCATAGTTATAGATATTGTCTCAATATTTGTTATATCCTAATAATTTTAAATTAAATAATAATAAATTATTATTTTATAAAATTTAAGGTTTTGAGGTCAATGGATATCATTATCTCGATATCCTATCTATTGATCGGATATATGAGAGTGTGCAGAGTAAGGGGGTCGGTATGACCAATTTCAGGTAGAATTTCAAACCTGATGATGGAAACATTTCATGTCAATTGATGATCATGTTGCCATTAGTTTGAAATTTGGTGGGTGGGCTACGATAGTGGAACTTTTTGTCATGGAATGAAGGTTGATAGTAGAGGTTTGGAATTTTATGAATGCAACCTAAAATTATCTTTAGGAAGAATTATGTAGTTTACTTGTTAGAGTGAAAGTGCCTTATTTTTAGGTTTATTTTTCATATTGTTTTTAAATGTCAAATTTTTATATGTAGTCATGCTTAGTAGGAGTTGAAGGCATATATAAGGGTGACATAATACTGTGTTAATTAGATCCCAACCTTTGAAATGGGAGTTCAATTGATTTTCTCATTTTTTTTTTCATATTATATATGTAAAAAAAATTTGACCTTTAAATCAACATAAAAAA
>BSBK01012594.1:2500-52456 GCA_027943335.1 Chamaecyparis obtusa
ATTATATGAATTATTAATTAAAATAAATTTAATTAAGAAAGTTAATTTTTAAATGTCTACACCTATCTCTTGGTTTTGAAGATCACAATGAATGTGTAGCATGTTGTATATGAGGTGTGTTGAATTGTGTGAGGAAGATCTGTGTGGTCTAGGTTTCATTCATTACCACCATGAGAATGCTTTAGTGTGACTATTTCAAATTGTATTAGGTCAACCTAGTTGTTAAAATGGCATGGTATAAGAGAGTGATGATTCTATTCGATATAAGGTATGCTTGTGTGCAAGTAATATGCAAAGTGAGTGCAAATTTCATAAGGAAAGATTTTTGTATTGATGTGTATGTGAATTGGTGCAACTGGTAGTAGACTGTTATATCATCTTTGTGTTGTTGATTGTTGGTGATAGTGACTTCAATGGTAGACTCCTTTTTATTTCTTATATTCTGGTAGTGAGCCTTATTACATATGGGTAGTTAGCCCAACCGACAATGAGCCTTACCTACTATGAGCTAACCGATACTAAGCCTTTGTAGAAATCAACTTAAATGGTGTCACCAAGTAACTAGTGTTCTATTCATGATAATTAGTTTCTCTATGGTGTTGGAAATCTAATATGGGAAAGTGAGATACTGAGAGGGGGGGGGGTGTGAATCAGATATCTACTATTAATTCCACTTTGACATAAATTCAACTTACTTATCATAAACATCAAATTCAATACTGAAATATATCTAACAATCTAACTTCATTCGTGAAATGAAATACATAACATAAAGATTTTGGTTACCCAGAAACCCTTGAACGTAAAACTGGGGTGGGGATGACACCCACAAATCTTCACTATTGCAGTATTAAAGTTTTCCTATTAGGGCTACAAAATTTGATCATAAATTGATGATCTACCCCGTGAGGGGTCCACCCTATTAAGAGCTTACAGACTTATACAATCTACCTTGGTTAAAGGATTTAAAACTTAGAACAAAGTAAGCACTCGGTTAAGAGATTTACATAGGCATGTGAGGACCACTCTATTAAGAGATCTACCCTGATTCACCTACTAAAATGTATCAGTACCCGATCCTTCAGTTTTCACTATGATGCTAATAATAGATCTTCTCCTTCCAATACTTGTTGATCTCCTCAATCAAATATAGCTTCGTTCTGCCCTTCATTTCTTAGTTCAGTCACTCTGACTGATCTCTGCCTATATCAAAATACTTCTATGTTCTACATATATGAGATCTCCTTCATTCCATTCATACACATACATACTACATTTTAGGGTTTAAGATCTCATCTTATATAGACAATAAATCAACCTCCTAGATCAAGATCAATGATCTAGATTCTCTACTTATGTCGCTTAAGCATTCCCTTAATTTGATAGGCTACATAGCTTACATAGGGATTAGTGATTACAAATATAAGGCATAATCACCTTCATGATTCCCTCAAAAAATATTAAATATTGTATAGATGTTGGCCAAAATGGTTTACCTAAGTGTTTGTGCCATTACAAACACATATGTCAAAACTAGCTTGCTCGACAAATGAAGTCTCTGACACTTAGCATTAACTATTCTTCATATACTGGTGCTCAACATTGACACTTCCTTACAACTCAACATAAACTGCTCGACTATTATTGAGGTACTCGGTGACCTCTGTCTTGCTCGGTAGTAACTACTGCTCAGTAATTGTACAAGTTTATCCATGACTCATCCTTTACAAGATGGCTTAGATGCAGTGATGACCAACCAACATTGCCTAGAAAATGACTAAGTGCTAGACACTAATGGACAACAAAACTTAGGGATCAACAATATACCCCTTTGACATTAGTGGAAAAAACACTTTTTCACGATGTTTACATTACAACAAGAGTACTTAGTAATATGAATACTCCTCCTAAGACTTTGACTCGGTCTTCAAAAGATTCTACATATATATGCATAAGAATCTTTGACATACAACTAAATATATACATTACAAAATAGTATGTCATACCTAATTCATACCTTGATATACATTCCTCACTGTATATTTTTTTTTTATGTGACATTTCATTTCCCTTAATCTTCCTTCCTTTCTCCCTATTCTTATCATGGCATGTCATTTCCCCCTTGTTTTTGTCACTTGAAGCTGCTGGGGTGTAGGGGTGAGAAAATACTTATCCAAAAATGGTTTATGGAGTTTTATTATCATACCTAATAGATTGTCCCATCCTGACCTGATAGACTCTAAAACTTGTATCTTTATTTCTAGTTGGGCAGCTAGATCAACTAAGCTCTCGGCAATAGAGAGATGATGATCTCTTTGTACTAACTACTTTGTCAAATTGCTAATTCCTTCTGCATAACCTCTAGATGAGGTGTTAACATTATTTGTATAGAAATTAGCTTAGCTCTTATTCACCCATCATTAGCCATTAACTCGGCTAATCTCCCTTGTGCATGAAGTAACCTAGTGAAGTGAATGGAGGTGGAGCTTACATCCATGCTCACTGAATGACCGGTAGAATTCAAGTCTAGTTTCAGTTTCTCAATCAACTCTTGATTGTCCTTAGTGAAGTCTTCTACATTACATAATTTTTTATACAGAGAATGAACATTATGCACAACTTCTTCTAAATTAGTTACTAAGATAGAAAGTTCTACCTTCTTTACTACTATTTCAGTGGAGACCTTTTCAAGTACCTTGGTCTCGAACTTTCTCTCAGACCATTGCATAAGTTTTTCATTTGCCTCACTATCATCACTATTAACCTTCTTAACAATTTGTACTAGTTGTTCCAAGATAGGTGCAGTGTCATTCACATAATCCATTTCAAAATCTTCTATAATAATACCTTTAATTTCATGCAAAACTTGTTTTTGCTAATGCTCTCTTCTTAAATCTTCTTGCTCACTTTTCTTCTTCAAAAGATCTTGCAAAAATTGTATTTTCTCATAAGTTAAGTTATCAGTATCCCACTTAGGAATCACTATAACTTTATCAAGTGTAACCTGTGTTCTTGGAGATTTCTCCTTTTTCTTTTGTGATTTCTTCTTAGGCGTATTCCCACTCGACATCTGTATTAGAGCTTCACTATCCTCATGTTCCTTTGGCTCTAGATTTCATTCAGTTGCCTCCTCCTCTATTTTCTTCTTTTCCTCAATATGAGTTCTTGTTATTACTAATGCAGATTTGTTTTCTTGATCTTTTAGGCTCTCTTCTCCTTGTTCTTTCTTACCTTCCTTGACAGATGCACTATCCATTATTATTGCTAGCTTGTCCTGTTTCTTGGTACTAGTACTTTGTGAGAATTGTGGTTCAACTGTGACCGTATGAGAGCTTATAGGTGTAGTGTCCATAGTTGATGTACTCTCAATCCTTGGATAGTCATGTACCTAAATTAAAATGAGATTGGTCTCAATATATAGAAACTGATCTGAGGCTACCTCGACAAGTATTTGACTCTTAATTTCTTCCTTAGTTAATATGTTAGTTTTGATTGGGGTATCCCTAGTGATATCCACAATTGTGATCACATCCTATGATCCAATCACTTATTCCTTCTGTCCTTCTTCTTCCTCTAGATTCTTAAGTCCATCAATGTCTACCTTATTATCTAGCTCCACTTGACTGGATGTACCTTCACCCAGTTGTGAACTCTTCTCAATGATCAGTCCAAAAATAATCTTCCACAACCTAGTGCTTTATTGAACAACATCTTCAACTTTATGCTATAAAATAGATTGAGCCGAGAGCTTGGGTACAAACCTATTTCTGTACTACTCCATATATGTCTTTATGTACGGTGGAGATAGATCTGGCATGATCTAAGCTAGTGTACTTCCCCTTATCTATTTTTCTGTCATCATGGCATACTGCCATTTTTGATCAATTATTTTATATAGCTCTTCAGGGATGAGATATTACCCATCTGTAAAGTTGTCATTTTGAATGTGCACAACATCTCTGTCATTTCCTCTTCCACTTTCTCTTTGTCATCATTGTTTAGCTTTTAAAATTTTATTTTCTTAAAGCTTGCTAGTCCAACAATGCTTTTGATATTGTGGCATATTTCATCCACAGTCAATTGACATCTTTGCGATGATACTTTCATCTTTTTATTCTCATTTGTATCTGTCTCTTCATCATCATCATCTTTCTCCAAGACTAACTTCCTTCTTGGTTTCTTCCTGGGATTACTCGGCACAACCTTAGTTTGAACTAGTTTTCTTTTTCTTGATGTTGGTGTCTTTATTTTGGGCTTGGAAGCTATGACAGTAGAAGCTGCCCTGGTTCTCAGTATAAGTATTGCAGGAGGAGTGGGCTTTTGTTTTTGTAGTTATCTTTTGCTAGGCTCAGAAACCGATGCCTTCTTTCCCTTCTTTATAATTTTAGTATCCTCCTCATCACTTCCTTCAGACTCACTAGAATTATCTTCTCCTAGCCCTTGTGTTAGTTCAAGAGGTGCATTTTCCTCTTCTCCTTCTCCTAGCATATTTTCTAGGTTCTTAACTAGTTTCTTCCTCTTTCTTTCCATGGTTGCTGACTTTAACCCCATAGTTATCTTAGACTTAGCTTCCTCATAAATCCAAAAAGGTTTAGCCTTCCTATCAATTTCCTCAGCTAGTAAAGTAGTTATGGCTGCTACTATCTCATCTACATTAACCTCATAAGGTAATGACCTAAGCCATGCTATTCTCAGTATAACAGCCTGAGCATAAGTATAGTCGGTATCAACTAGGAATAATATGTCATTGTAGTGCTTCTCTACTAGGGATACATGGATCCTACTCCTGTTTCTCATTTTATTTTTGAATTCTACAAAGTAGCTATCCATAACACTCTCAAAATTCTCTCCTAACTGATCAACACACTCATTTATCTACTAGGAGACTGGTCGATCCTTATCCCATACAACATCTCCAAATGTAGGGAAACTATTCTGAACATAGAAGAATAAACAAGTGAGCAGAGAACCGAAATTACACATTAAATTCTTGGATTTTTTGATTGAAGTAAGGTTCTTAGAAAATTGGGTCAACTGCAGCTCAACAAGATCATAAGTGTGATCTTTCTTCAACATCTTCCATGCTTGATAGACTGCAATGTAGGGAACACTATCTAACCTACTAGACTGATAGAATTTATGAGCAATCACTCTCACTGCAAAATCTATTTCTGGATTAGTGATTGTGGATATTGTCATTCCTCTCTTATTCCACACCACCTGAGTGTTTGTTTGTATTATTTCTTTACTCTGACATCTCATTGTTTTCTTCCCTGTTAGACTAGGGTAACTGGTCACTCAGTGTATCATATCCTTAGTAATATTGACCGGCCCATCCTCTAGCCATATCTTCATGTCATGAACTCTTCTTAACACAATCTTGATCCATTCAACCTTAAAGTTTCATAGGAAATCAAGGGCACACACTAACCCTTTCTAAAAATTTGCTGATGTTCAGTCTTCAACACTCCATTATTGCATAGCTTATTATATGCCTCCCTTAGCTCATAATCACCTATTTCTCTAATTTTACACATGTAGCATAAGTGTACATCATTAATAATTAAGACCTTAGGTGGGATCAATGACAGGGCACCCATGAAATCTCCCTTCACCGCTATTTCCAGAACTACTTGAAATTTTTATGGTTTGCATGCATCATTCCTCACAAGTTAAACATTCAAAACTTCTTTTCCTTGATTCTTAGCTGCTGCAGATGAAGTAGATGCCATATCTCTGAAATCTAGGGTTCAAATTACAAATTCAAGTTACTTGGTAATACCTTGTTCCAACAGTCCTTTTGATGTTTAACGATGGTACATTGTAAAGATTTTCGCATATTTTAGTCAGCACAAATAGCTCTTTGTTAATCACCTTGAAATTTCTCTGCAAGTTCTCAAATTGTTGGGTGAAATGAGAATAAATGGTAATATTTGGCTTTATAGACACCAAACAGTCAGATTAGGGCTTCATTAAATGATCTGTACATTGGGTAGGTGATTACAGTTGTCTTGGCCTTGGCATGTCAACTTAGTTAACATGTACTCGATCAATACTACCATTTAGTTTCTACTCGGTAGATATCACATCTCGACTATCATAGGAGCTTGATATATATACACCGAGTGACTTGGTCACTATGTACTTAAATACTGATGCTTGACATCAAATGCACAATATAAATTTTTTCTCAGATCTGTCCTAATGCATCTCAATTTATGCAGATATGGACTTTAACATATCAAATGTCAAGAACTGATGTAAATTAAATCATTAGAAAATTTAGCTCCTCACATACCTTCTTTTCTTAGTTTGATGTAGTGTGATCACCTGCTCCATTAGATTGGGTGACCTCAGGTTCACTGGCTCCACTACTACTTTCTTCCTCTTTCTTTTTCCATATCTTATTCATCTGGTTCCTTATTTGTTCAACAATTTCTTCATTCCTGAATTGTTCATTACTAAGTGCATGTGCTCTGTAGTCTCTTTTTATGTGACCAATCTTGTGGCATTTGTAACAGACTAGACTTCCACTCATCCAACTCTTGGATTTACCTCTAAAATGTGTCTTCATACAGTTTACTCCAATATGACCATATTCTCCACAATAATGACAACTATACCATGTGTTGTAGTCCCAATTGAATGTGTTACCTTTCCTAGGTGCTTTATTCTGGGTATTGGATGTCCACTTAGCTTTAGATCTACATTCTTGTGTTCTATGACCATATTTCTGATAGTTAAAATAATGTCCTTGAAATCTAGGTATAGTAGGTAGATTACTGACCTTTGACCTGCATTCATGTGCATGATGTCCATTTTTCTTACAATTAAAATAATTTCCATTGAACTTTTGTTTAGGATTGGACTTGTTATTCTTGCTTCTGCAAATGTTCATTGTGTGTACTAGCTTTCCACAATGATGGCATGTGGGTTTCTTGTTCTTTGACTTCACATTCATTTGTTCTCCACTTTTTGATGATTCTCCTTCTTCAATGGATGACAAGTGCTCATCATGTCCAAGTCTAGAAGTATCACTGGATCTTCTCAGTGACCTTAACAATTATTTAAAGTATTTCTCAGCTTCATTTGGCTTGTTCATCCTTTCATTGAGTTCCTTTTCAGATCTCAATTCATTCTTTAGTTGGCTATTATCTGATCTCAGATTTGTGATTTCCATATCTTTCTTATTCAACTCTTGATTAGCAAGTAACAGTTGATTCATCATGTCCAATTGATTGTTTGTCAGCCTTTGCATGTCACATGTCCTTTCGTCAAGTCTTATGGACATTTGTCTTTTGTCTTCTTCAAACATTGTTTTGTCTTCTTCAACTTTCTTTTTTTATTCAATTATTTCACATAATCTTACTGATTGACTTTCCCGTTCTCTCTTCATATCTTCATTTAGTATGTTGTTTTTCTCTAACAAATCTATTATAGCTGCATCACTTTTAGTGGGATTGCCATTGTCAAATAGACCTTTAGTATCCTCTTCTTGATATAGCGCATCATTCTATTGAATTGCCAATTCTTTCCTTTTGCTTAAGGATTTCTTTAATTCACCTCTAGCTGCTTCAAGCTGGTGAAGTGCGAGTTGAATGTCAATCTTCTGATTCTCTATTATCTTTCCTAACTTATAAACATCTATCTCCAAGATCTTAACTCAGAAGTGATTAGACTTCTTTAAGAGACTTAGCTCTGATACCAATTGTTGGAAATCTAATATGGGAAAGTGAGATACTAAGAGGGGGGGGGGGTGTGAATCAAATATCTACTATTAATTCTACTTTGACATTGTGAATCAAATATCTACTATTAATTCTACTTTGACATAAATTCAACTTACTTATCATAAACATCAAATTCAATACTGAAATAGATCTAACAATCTAACTTCATCCATGAAATGAAACACATAACACAAAGATTTTGGTTATCCAGAAAACCTTGAAAGGTAAAAATGGGGTGGAGATGACACCCAAAAATCTTCACTACTACAGTATTAAAGTTTTCCTATTAGGGATACCAAATTTGATCATAAACTAATGATCTACCCTGTGAGGGGTCTACCCTGTTAAGAGCTTACAGACTTATACAATCTACCTTGGTTAAAGGCCTTAAAATTTACAACAAAGTAAGCACTCAATTAAGAGATTTACATAGGCCTGTGAGGATAACTCTGTTAAGAGATTTACCTTGATTCACCTGCTAAAATGTATTAGTACCTGATCCTTCAGTTTGCACTATGATTTTGATAACATATTTTATCCTTTCAATACTTGTTTGATCTCCTCAATCAAATATAGCTCTGTTCTTCCCTTAAATGCTTAGCTTGGTCACTCTGACTGATCTCTACCTATATCAAAATACTTCTCTATTTTGCATATATGAGATCTCCTTCATTCCATTCATACGCATACATACTACATTTTAGGGTTTAAGATCTCATCTTATATAGACAACAAATCAACCTCCTAGATCAAGATCAACGATCTAGATTCTCTACTTATGCCGCTTAAGAATTCCCTTAATTTGATAGGCTACATAGATTACATAGGGATTAATGATTACAAATATAAGGCATAATCACCTCCGTGATTCCCTCAAAAAATATTAAATATTGTATAGATGTCAGCCAAAATGGTTTACCTAAGTGTTTGTGCCATTACAGACACATATGTCAAAACTGGCTTGCTTAGCATATGAAGTCTCTAACACTCGACATTAATTGTTCTTCATATATTGGTGCTCGGCACTGACACTTCCATACAACTCGGCATAAAATGATCGACTATTACTAAAGTACTCAGTGACCTATGTCTTTCTCGACAGTAACTACTGCTCGATAATTGTACAAGTTTATCCATGACTCGACCTTTACAAGATGGCTCGGTCACAGTGATGATCGACCAACATTGCCTAGAAAATGATTAAGTGCTATACAATAATGGACAACAAAACTTAGGGATCAACATATGGTTGTTCTCATCTTGAGTTTCCATGTAAATTTTGGGGTTCAGGGTGTTTGGTGTCTTGTGCTTTCATGTTCATATATTTTTAAAGTTTCTAATTGCTTTAAGTATTCACTAGATTAATTAAGGTTAAAGAAATTACTTTATTATAACTAATTCATCCCCCTCTTAGTAATTAGGTATGTTCAATAATTGGCATCAGAGCTTTGGTTCCTTGGAGAGAGCTTAACTTCTTGAGGTAGATTCGATGGTGCATAAATTATTTGTTCCTATGTTTGATGGATCCTATTATAGTTACTGGAAAGTAAATATGAGAAGTTACATGATTTCTATCAGTTATGCTACTTGGAAAGTTGTGGAGACGAAGTATGTTACACCCCAAAATGGTCCTACTACTCAAGATGAAATTTTAGTCTATGAGGAGAATGAGAAAGAAAGGTATGCAATTTTTAAAATTTTATCTAAAATTGACTTGACTACTTGGTTATTTCATTGAATAATTATAAAGTTTGAGAAAATTTGAAAGAGATTTATGAAGGAAATGATAGAGTTAATTACGTTATCTAAGAAGTTAATAGCTAAGCATCAATATGAGAACTTGAGGATGGAAGAAAGTGAAGATATTGCAAATTACTTTTAGAGAGTTAACAATGACGTGAATGAAGTCAAGAATCAAGGTGGTACTATAAATGATGAAGACATTATGGAGAGTATTCTAATGACCTTATCAGAGAGATACAATGACAACATCTCGACTATTGATAAAGTTTATGATCTAAATAATTTTACCAGAGAACAGTTGTTTGGCACTCTGACCACATTTGAGTTGATAAAATTTGGAAAAGAAAAAAATAGATCTGAGACAATATTTAAAGAAACAAAGATAGAGGAAGATCTAGAAGATGACAGTTCAGATGAGTTGGAAATAAAATTTGCAAGGAAGCTGAAGGAAGGTATTGGAAAATATGAAGGTATGTTACCCCTTAAATGCTTTAGATGTGGAAAGATTGGTCATTTAGAAACTAGGTATTTGGAAAATAAATCGATAGAAGTTTAAGAAGTTCAATAAGAAGGCCTATTGTGTAAATGAAGATGCTAGCATATTAGATGATGAATTAGATCAATAAGAATATTTATTTTTGGCATAGTTCAAGAAAAACCTAGGTTTGATATTTCTAACTTTTTCTTGGAATTTGATGATAACACTTAGTCAACATTATTTGTTAAATGAAATAAGAATGAATGGTTGATTGATAATGGATGTTCAAATCATATGAGTGGTGATTAAAGAAAATTTGTGAAACTTGAGAAATATGATGGAGGTCATATTAGATTTGGTGATGATAAGGAAACACATATTGTTGGAATTGGTTCTATTACTTTTGATGAAAAACATAACACTGACAAAGTTTACTATGTGAAATGTTTATGTCATAATATTTTGAGTGTTGGAATGTATATGTCTAAAAATGGCTACAATGTTGTATTTAAAGATGAAGGTTGTGAAATATGGAACTGTTATTGCAATTGGTAGAAGAAAAGGAAGGTCAATGTTTCAATTTGAAGGAGCTACAAAGAGTTTCTTAGTATCTCAGATTGATGACAACTCATTTGGCACCAAAGGATGTGTCACATCAACTTTGACAACTTGGTAAGGATAAGTTCAACATGTGTAGTAAGAGATTTGTCAAGACTATGTAAACCAAGAAACATTATCTGCAAAGGATGTCAGGAAGGAAAGAAAATAAGGGAGTAATTCAAAGGAAAAGATCATTCATCTACTGGTCTATTGGATCTTGTGCACACTGACCGATGTGGTTTTGACCATTAGTTACTTGAACACCTTTAACTAAACCCATCTTCTTGGCCTTGGTGATTTTTGTTCCCAGTGCCTCTGCCAAGATAATGAATAGGAAAGGGGAGATCAAATCTCCTTGTCTTAATCCCCTAGAGATTTTGAGAAAACCTTCTTGGGTGCCATTCACTAGGTCTGGAAATACATTCAAAGATTATGTTAATCCATTGTCTTGCAAAGCCAAAAGCTTCTAAACACTTCCATAGGAAATGCAAATCTAATTTATCATAGACTTTCCTTATGTCAAGCTTCACCATCATGCTCGTATTATGATTTTGTTGAATTGAATGGATTGCCTCTATAGAAATTATCACTCCATCAAATATGGATCTATCACAGACAAAACTTGGTTGTTCTTCGCTTATTAATCCTAGGAGAAAATTTTGTATTTTGTTAGCTAAAGTTTTTGTAAGAATTTTATAGATAGTGTTGCACAATGAAATAGGTATGAATTCATCAAATAAAATTTCTTTTTCTTTCTTAGGAATGAGGGTAAGACATGTTTTATTTATTTCTTTAAGCGGGTTACCAAATTTTCTAACCCCCTCAAGTGCCCCAACCACATCATCACCAATAAAGTGCCAACATTTTAAAAAAAAGGTTGGAAATCCATCCGCCCCCAGTTCTATTTTTGATTCAAGGTAAAATTTTCTATTAGGGCTTTATTCTTCTCAATATTAATAATTTATGAGACTAAAGTTGGTCTATGTTTTATGATATTTTATGCTATGTTCCTAAAACGTTCTTGAAACATTTGTGTGACTTTTAAGTGCTTAAGTTTGTATATGCTCCATAAGTACAATTATATCCTCAAACTTTTGGGTAGGAAATAGTATACACACCTTGCCAATATATATATATATATATATATATATATATATATATATATATATATATATATATATATATATATATATATATATAATGCACTATTTCATATAGCTATTTTAATGTGTGTTTTAACATTTGGATGAAATTGATTAAGTTGAATATATGAATATGCATGCATATGCTACTAACCTGCCATGAATGAAGGAGCAACTGGAAAACAAATCGGCTACATCAATGAAGGAGTGGAGATGTTTCAGTCATGATCAGAAGACCCATTAAGACAGCCACAAGATATGCCTACAGAATTAAAGGAATGAATGAATGCTTTAGGGAATATAGGGGAGCACGATCATCCTAGATCTCCTCCACAATTAATGTTCTGTTAAGATGGTTGTTTGATCTTTATGATCTTCTGTTATTGATTGACGTATTCTCCTTCTTTCATGGATGAACCAGTCAAAGTGTATACGAATGTTTGAATGTAATTCTCTATATATAGGGAGATGATCGATGGAAATCTAGTTAGAAAAAATAATGATGTTATTGTTGTATTGATGCAAGTTTTTCTTCAAGTCTATGTTCCGATTGTAATCTATTTTTCTAAATATATGAAATGAAGGAATAATTTGAGTTATCTTATGTGTTTGTAGTTAGTCAAAACCAATCAAGGAGGGCCCACTTGGGAGTTGGAGTAGACTAGAGTATAGAGGAGTAGTTTAATTGTTTTTCAGCATTTAAGGTAGTGTTCACTGTTCATTCCTGCAACATTGTATCCGTGTTTGTTCCTACATCATATGTAGAGATAGCCATAGTTCATGCATTAGAATGGAAAAATGAGCTGGAGTTAGATTTATGGTTGATTACATTAGTTTGTTTGTTCAACTGTGTGTTTTACTTTCCTGCAGCAATAGTTTGGTTCTTTAAATGCATTTTCCTTTCCTGCAACAGTTTAAGTAAGATGACTCTATGTAAAACTTAGTGCACAAACTATGCTGTCCCATTTCAAGTATACATCCCTAGGTTGACAATCTAAATGCACTTTGTGATAGGGAAATAATACCTAGTTTGAATATACTATTCCTAGGGAAGGCTTTGGCATAGTTATTATTACCTATTATGAGGTTGTTCAATAATCTTGGGTGCAAGGTATGTCCTTCATGATTTCCTTTTAGGTTTTTGTGTGGAGTCAAGCTATTGCATTAACACTTGTAATCACACTCAAAGAGCATTGTGCCATCAAGGTATAAAACACTTCATGTTTTAGATCCAGCCTCTACTTTATATAACACACTTTTCATTTATGCATATTTCATTTCAATTTCAAGGTTGATTCTTCAACATGGGTTTGACTGAGGCAAAATCCTTTCTACACAACATTTTTTTGTTGTTGTAGAAACAAGTAGCACCAATTTCAGAAAATGATTCACATAGATCAAGAGCTTAGCTATAGTCTTCAATTGAAATTGTTGGGAAGTGTAGGGAATGGGCCGACCTGGTTGGCATAGTCCTGGGTCTATGCCGAAAGTCACCATAGTTCCTCTAGTTTTGCTTCAAATTTGAACTGGAGGTGAGTTATAGTCTCTAGCTATCAGATTTGGTCCCATAATTGGTCTGTCAGTTCTCAATCATTTTGTGCATTCATAAAATCATATTTTCTTCTTTTCTAGCCCTAGATCTTGCATTTCTCAATCACATTTGCATAATCAACCCTCGATTCCAGTGAATGATTATTGCACCCACTCAACGCTTAAGCCTTCTTGAGCCTAGCAAGTCATCTTCATTCCAATGCAATATAGGAGATAGGCCCAAGATCACTAGTTTGCCCATTTCAAACCAGTGAACACTATTTCGTATGTTACACAACCATTCTCAAGTATACATTATTTCAATGCAAGCTATCTTTCCATTATCTCTTGTAGAATCTATTTCATCTAGCAGGGATCCCTCACGGTGTTGAGGAGTCACCTATCTAGTCCTACAAGTGTGCACCCCTATTTGGCCCTTTTAATGTCCATTATTTAGGGCTCAAAAAAGCATTTTAGAAACTAGATTTGAAACACTATTAAGTTTATTCTTAATTTATCTTAAAGTTTTGAGTGTGGATATCTTAAATTATCTTTTACAATTTAATTTTTTGTTGATTTTTGAAAAAAGATGACCACTTTTGACCCCCTTTGACCGTCTATTTCTACAAGCTTAACCTATAAAAAGATTAAATAAGATGAAAAAATAAAGTAAATCCATATTACTCTTCTCCAAATCCTTCCATTAATCAACAACAATATATTTCTTCTATATCCATAACAAAAGAATCATATCTAATAATAGTGACCATAGCAAAATCAAATTTGAGGCTAAATAGACACAAAATAATACATTAAGATATCAAAGTCAATTACACATCAAGAGATAACAAAACTTGAGTCACATCTTTGATTGGTTCAATGTATTAAGATAACATTAGAGCAAAAGTGGGACATAGGGATGGGACAAAGGATTGCCCTACAAGAAGATGCAAACCAATAAAATTCTAAGGAGATCAACTTCAAGAAATGGTTTGTTTATTTCAGTGTGTTGGAAAAAAATGTTATTTTAAAGTTAGACAATTCTTGTAGCATGCATTCCAAGGAGATCAACATCAAGAAATGGTTTGTTTATTTCATTGTGATGGGAAAAAATGTTATTTTAAAGTTAGACAATTCTTGTAGCGTGCATTCCTAAACATATTTAAATACATCATAGTTACTCTACGATCTATGAAATGACCTAACATACCAATTCTGCTTTAGAGTATGGGACATCCTAAACTATTCTATTTCAGCTAAGTGGCACATGGTTTTGGCCGGCACCATGTTTCTATTCATTCCTTGCAGGTATTCTCTCTTCTATCCTTAAAAAAACTTTTTGTCTGTCTTGTCCAATACTTCCTAGTTTGTAGACTTATCCATCTATTGACAAGGGAAGTTTAAAATAGGATTACTTGCAGGCTATTTCAATCAAGCAAAAACTATCATTATCCATAAGTCAGTAATATGCAAAGAATCCTTGACGTCAAGGGACTCTTGGGGTTATTTGCCCACAATTCACTGTTTTAGACAATGCCAACAAGCTAATGTTTCCCTACTACCATATTTCTTTAATATATATTAACAGTTAGAAATGAATTTGGAGGTTCTACCTGTACCATAAAACACTCATGCCAATGTTGAAATTGTGCAGTATCATAGATCATGCTAGGTCATAACGATTTGCAATATAATATGAAATCATTATTTGTGCTTCTATATTCTCGACTCTTTGACATTGGATTAATATATATTGATAGGTTATATGTATTTAGTTGGAGTTTTTTGGGGGGTCCAAGTAAACCTACCTAGAAAGTGGAGATTTGTGGTGAGAAATCCAAAGTAAAATTGATAGGAATGATGTGTGGTTGTATTGAAGCAATCAATCTTACCTTATCTTTCTTGAAAGCTGACGAGGCTGATAGATCAGTTTGTAGTAGGTATTTCCATTCCTCTATAAAACAGATCCTCTTAAGTTTGTCTCATATTTTCTTTACGCTTGATTAGCCCTTCTCTGGCAGTTAAAACAGAGGCATGGATGGGTTCACAGGAATCATCCCATATCTTTATAAAGCCTTCGTTAGGTATCGTCGAAATCACCATTATTACAGGCCTGTACTTCTATATTATCAAGAAGAAGAATCTCATCTTCTGAGGTCTAAAAAGAGGTCGTTGATGTCCAAGTGGAAATTTAGTGATCTATTTCGTCTCCTTTGAAGGGTATTCTAGTAAGGTGATCAGTGATCTATTGTCATAAAATATAGATTAATGGGTATTGCAATAAGGTGTTCAATAATCTATTGTCACAAGATATGGATTAATGGGCATTCTGAAATGTATAGAAAGTAAACGTGTATAGAAAGTAAACGTGTAAGTATTGGAGGAAGAGAAGTAGGAGGAAGAGAGTGAGTTTATGTTTGAGTAGGAATTTGGTGATCTACTTTGTGTTCTTTAATGGGTATTCAATAAGATGATCACTGATTTATTGTTATAAGTCATACTGACCATTGATCTAATAGCACAAGATATAGATTAATGTACGTGCTTAAGAAATGTACATAGAAAGTGAATGTGTAAGGTATTAGAGTAAGAAAAGTACTAGGAGGATGAGAGTGAGTTGATGTTCAAGTGAAAATGTGATGATCTACTTTGTGTCTTTTAAAGGGTACTGTAATATGGTGACCAGTAATCTATTGTTACAAGATATACATTAATGGACACCTTCAAATATATAAAAAGTGAATGTGTGGAGCTCTGTTGTTGTTTGTTTTCCAATATGAATCTCAATGAAATTTTATTAGGGTCTGTTTGGTTGCTGGAATTAAATAATGCTGGAATTGTCAAATTTCAGTATTTGACAATTCTGGAAGTTTTATACGGGAAGATGGTTTTTGGAATATGGCTAGAACCGTTTGGTTCACCTGAAAATCATAATGAGAAGATGGAAAATGTTGTTTGCATATGGATTTAAAAATATTATAAATTTTGCTTTACATCCATTCCCATTTAAGTGGAATTGGAATTGATTTTCCAATTCCACCTATTTAGATGGAAGATTCAAATGCTGGTTTTGGGGGTAAATGAGAATTAACAAATCCCTATTCCAGTTTCATTTTTTGAACACAAACATTGAAAATGTCAATTCCACAATTTGACAAATCCCAATTCCAGTCTAATTCCAGCAAACAAACTATTATAAAATTTACTTAGATTAAATTTTTTATAGAATATATAAATTTTTTTGTTGGAGAATTTATATCAATATAAAAAATTAATATTTTGTTGAAAAAGATTAAAATTAATCATAGAAATATAGATATTAATCTATAAATATGATTAATAGTTGGAATGAAACTAATCACTATATATATTTTACTAAATTGATTATGATTTTGTGAAACTTTTTATTTTTTATCAATAATCATGTTTATCTTTTAAATAATTATTAAGATTCATTACTATTTTTATGAATAATTAAATTATATATATATTTGGAATTGCCTAAACCACCCAGAAAAGGGAGAACAGTAAAATTGAAATGACTGATGTATTGTTGTATGCGAACAATGAATGTTACCTTATATACATTGAAAGTTGATGAGGCTGTTGAATACCTATTTTCCTTCCAATTTCATATTCTCTTATCTTGACATCTGTTGAACTGTTCCATCCCTGTATAAAACTTATTAAGGAAAAGTACATTTCATATTGAGTGATAAAGATTAACGAGGCACCCTAAAATTTATATTAAGTGAATGTGTGAAATCCTGTATCTGTTGCTTTCTATTGTCGATCTCAATGGCCTTATATAGAATTGTCAAGCAATAATATTTTTTAATTGGATGTTGGTATTTTTTATTTTGTTGGGAAATTTATACATCAGTTTTAAAATACAATGTATTGTAAATCAAAAGGACTGTGCTATAAGGTAAGATATTTTAGAAATCTGAAGAAGAGAAAAATTAATGATGGGATTATTCAATAGCTGGGATGAGACTAATGATTATGGAAACTTCTCATTCAATTTTTTTTAAAATTTAATAGATTTTGTAAAATATTTATGTTTATCTATTGTAAGATAAAACATATTTTTACAAAATGATTTAATAAAAGATTTATTATTATATA
Organism: Chamaecyparis obtusa; assembly: GCA_027943335.1. Classification (NCBI taxonomy): domain Eukaryota; kingdom Viridiplantae; phylum Streptophyta; class Pinopsida; order Cupressales; family Cupressaceae; genus Chamaecyparis; species Chamaecyparis obtusa. The sequence continues at coordinate 19,852 of BSBK01012594.1, forward strand.
TAAATGATTAAAATTGTATAATATTAAAAAATAAAGTATATTTTTTTATATCTAAATGAAAATATTTAATTTATCTTTTTATATGATTAATTTCTTTTTAATTATATTATATTTGTACTGCTTCTATTATATATATTTATTAAAATTTATTTTTTACAGAAAAGAGAAATTTTAACCTGTACCTCAAAGCAAAATGGGTTTTCTACTAGCTGAAGTGACAATGAAAGAAACCTATGTTGTGAATTTCCCTTTCTTAGAGATTAATGACTTTTGATTTCTACAGCTTCAAATATATTTTTCCTCCTTCATTTCCAATTGAACAAGTGGCAATTTTTTTATGTCTTGATTTATTACAATTTTATAATAATTGTTGGTTGGACATCAACTTAGGAAAATGATTAAGTTAAACTTTATTTTTAAGGAAAATTCTCAAACTATTTAGGAAGCATATGAGGTACAAAACATCTATTTGATTTATTGTGATATATAAATTGAATTAAGAAAAACTAAAGTATTAGGTGGGGAAGAGGATCTACTTTATGTTTTTCTAAATTTTGTGCTAAAAATTCTAATCATTCTCAATTTTCAATAATGGCTTTTTTGGTAAGTCTGAGTTTTGTAACTAGGGTTTTTGGGTCATGTTATCAATTACATATGCTAAGTCAATATGAGTTTTGCCAAGGCGGTAAAAAAGGTCCAAAAAAAAGTGACAGCATACTTGCGTTGATGTGGCATCATATGATTTCTTACTTTTTAAATCTAAAGAATACATTTCATTCAATTATGAGTAGTCATCATGAACACTAACAACTAAACAACTAAACCAAACTATGAAAATTAACAAAATTATATATATTGTATATTTTCTATTATTAATAACTGAAGTGGAACTAATTACGATGCTATTTCTGTACAATTCCTTTGATTTTTTCAATTTTTTTTAGTAATTATATTAATACTTTGAAATATTTATAAATAATTAAATTATATATATTTAGTTGGAATTGTGTAAACTACCAAGACAAGTGGAGCACAGTTGTAAAAATGAAATGAATGATGTGGTGTTGAATGCAAGGAATGAATGTTACCTTGTCTTCATTGAAAGCTGATAAGGCTGTTGAATTATCTTGTAATACCTATTTTCCTTCCAACTTAATATGTACTTTTCATGACATCTGTTGAACTATTGCGTAACTATATAAAGAAGTTATCAAGGGAAAGTTTTATATCATATTTTCCTTTTGTTCCTGATTAGCTCTTCTCTGGCAGTTAAAGAAGAGGCATGGACGGATACACAGGAGTGGCACCATATCTTTACAAAGCCTTCATTAGGTATTGTCGAGCTCGCACTTATTCTAAGCCTGAATTTCATTTCGATACAGCAGAAAAATCTCATCCTCTGTTGTCCAAAATGAAAAGCATTCTGATTGGATTTTGGAGGAGAGAAAAAGGAGAAGAAGAGTTCCCTGATGTCCAAGTGTAAAATATGGTGATCTATTCTCTGTCCTTTAATGGGTATTGTAATAAGATCTGTTCTAAGAAGATAGAGATTAATGGGCGCCATGGAATCTATATAAAGTGAATGTTTGAAGCTCTGTATCTGTTGCTTTTCATTGTGGATCTCAATTGTATTGTTGGAATTGTTTGGTAATTATATTTTTATTGGATGTGTTGGTATTTTTGATTTTGATGGGAAAATTTATATATCAATTTATTGTAAACCAAATGCTTATCCTATCAGGACAGATATTTTAGAAATCTGAAGGAGGGCAAAGTTAATAATGGAAATATTTAATAGTTGGGAAATGTTTTGCCTGATCTACTTGTTCTTTACAAAGTTGGTCTGTGTAAATTGCAGACTTGCTGGTTGTTTGAAATATGCACTTAACTTCATATTCTTCTAAAGGTAATGCCAACTCTTTTTCAATTACTTTTTCTAAACTGTCCAACTTTTATATTAAACATCATATTTATGTCAATTAGCCATCAAAATTATAGCTATTAAACAAAAAAAACTAACCCCTGAAATGCTAATTTTACAGATTCAGTGAACCTGTCAAATACTTGTGGAAAGACAACACATAAAAAACGAAGTCTCCAATTTTTTTTTTCATGGTGAAGACAAGTGTTCATTTTTTCAATAAACAGTTGGTGCTTATTTCTAGCCCCAAAAGATTTTAAATTTTCTTTTTCTCACAATTTTTATTTTGCATGAAAACACTATACTGCTTAAATTTAAGTAGAAAAAACCAAAATTATTCACAGCTATATAAATTACTACAATTGATCATTCCAAATATTTTATGCATTTAATTATGTTTTAGTTGCATCGAATATTGCTCGTACTGACCACTGTGAAAAGCATCCTAATATGAGTTCTAAATAGTAGCACTATGTTTCTTGAATAATTATGCTACTTCATCAAAATATGGGCATGCTCAGCATAATATATGCATTCATTATCGTCCTATTTATATCACCTTTTTCCCTTGCATCTATGAGGATATTATTCATTTCTTTATTTCAAAACTTTTGGTTCTTTGTAAAGATTTGACTCACACGTAACAGATTTTCCTTTCTCAAAACCATAGTTAACTGAGTTTCAAGCCATTTAAATGACCTATTCTATAATAAAAAGTATCAATCCATTCAACCACCACTACAGATCACAATAGATTCACTACAATTTAGTGTCAAGATTAAACACCAACAAATATTATGATGTTTGATAGCTGAACCAAATTTTGATCTCTTTAGCCATAAGAATATTATATTTCATTGGACATAAGTCCAAAAAAGACCATTTGCAACAACATTATATTCTTGAAAACATCATTGTGATAACTGAAAACTGTATCAGAAAGGATATTTTACTGTAGCTTCAATCCAGAATTTCTTCATAAGGAATAAAATTAGTAGACATGAGGTCTTCAAAGTCCAAGAATATGGTTGGATGCTTCTAAACAACGGTGTGTTTAGTTTGCATCAAACTCAACATAGTAATTGTCAACAGAAAACCAATGATTATTGCAGAAAGCATAGGAAGGTGACAGTTTTTGATAAGGTGAACACATTTTAGAAACTTAACAATCTTGCAGATGGGGATTAATAATCACATGTCCACTACCCTATTTAACATGTATCTAAAATCTGGAAGTATATATATATAGGCATGCCAACTCTTTCACAAAATGACACCAACAAATACTCTTTTGGCAAAAACACCAACAAATACTGTCTCACAATGAGCTTGTAAAAAACCTTGTAGTTGTAAATTGTAAACAAATGATGGCAGGGACTCCAGCTGCATGCAGCTCTTGTATTTATACTGTTTCTATTGTAAAAGATTATTAAAATTCTTTTTTACATAAAAATAAAAAGGAAATTGAACTGTACCTGAAATCAAAATGGATTTTTTATGAGCTAGAATGACAATGAAAGAAACCTATGCTGTGAATTTCCCTTTCTCAGAGATTGATGACTAATTAATGGCTTTTGATTAATAATATTCTTAGTTTTTTCTCCTTCATTTCCAATTGAAAATAGTAATATTCATCGTTGGATATCAATAGTTGTGAAGGCAATAAAGCAGACATTATGGGCACTCAATGAAGAAGCTAATCCACCCAAAACCAGTGCAGTCCTGTGTACTGACATCTAGGGCTGTGTGTGCTGCACCCTTGCAATTATCAGAATTATAAAAAAATGCAGGTTGTCCTTGGAATACAAATTTATATCCTCCGTGGTGGGAAATGCCATAACAAAACTCACAACCACTTAAAATTTCACCCTGGTCGTCACACCCAGGCCCTTCCCACACAGTAAGCTGACTACCCACACAAGCCTCTAAAATGCATGCAAGCAATACTCCCATTAACACCAAAACACTAATTTTCTCCATGATAATGTATTTGACAGATCAAATGTTTAGATGTGGTGCAGAAGGAATTGTGTTTTCTATTTATATAGGAAGAGTAGGTTCCAATAAGTCGACTTTTCTTGTTTTATCGTAAAGATAAATACTGGTTCTGGGTTTCCAAGGCCTGCAACCATTGTTTCTTTTGGCCGTCGTTTCAAACTATATAACTTTTACTCTGAGACATGTTTCATTTTAATAATTGTTTTCCTTGGTATAGAGCTAAATTGTTTCTTAATACCTTCCATCCGTAGATATTATCGCATCAGGTTGTTTCAAGCAAAGCAATATTAATGAGCTGCAACAGCAGCAAAAGTTAGACTTTCGATTTTAATAATTTTTTTTATGGAGGTTCAGACTTACCAGTATGGCTGCTCAGCTAGGTACGTAAGATTACGAGTCTTAGACTGATCTCTTCTGTTAAGAGCCAAGAATTGAGGAGTATCAATTCTCTCAAATTCATCAGAGGCACGATCCAGGCCTCATCCCTTATGATGTCCTAGCCTTGCACTCAGCAAGACTTTGATTTTTGGTAGGCTCATTTGGAACCATTCAACTTCACCAATAGACTTTAATTTTAGGGGCTTAACCTTTAAATTTTTTTAATTATAATAATATATATTGAGTACGTATTCTCCAAACAATATTACAAATTTAATATATTCTAAATAATTAAATATTAGAAATAATAATATTATTTATAATAATAGTTGCATATGCATCTTTTATTGGAAGCAAGCTTGCATCTCCCAAATTAGTAAATAAGTGGTGTATTTATGTGATACTTGATATTTATATATATTCTATATTTATGTATATTATAGATTTTTATATATTGTATATTTATTTTTCATATTATACTATATAAATATATTATTTTTTAGAAATGGACGTGTATTTAATTTTATCAATTACTTGGTAGGAATATTTTATTTTTCTGATTATAACTTTATCGTTCAAAATAGTATTTCAAGTCTTGTTACGACAATAATGCTTTAGTTCTATTAATAAGAATAATAGAACATTGTCTTCCTAATTTGAATTTTATTTTCAAATTTGATTGTTCTATGTTTTGCTTTTGCTTCATGGAACTAATCTTTTTATAAATGTCACATCTGAAATAACTTTAATTTAAATTTTTCTAATTTTTTAGCACTACTTTTTCTAGATTTCATCATGATTTGAATGTAAATATCAACAAAAGGAAATAATATCTGCTCAATTTAAATTTAATTCTCAAATTTGGTAGCTCAAGGTTTTATGTTTTTTTTGATAAAAAATTTCTAGATTTTGTGTTTATTTAAAGCTCCATTCAAAAAATAAATTAAAAAGATTTTCATTTTTTTAAAAGACATGTTTAAATCAGTCTAATATGAAAAATTCTAGTTTCTTTATCTTTATTTTTTTCAAATTCCTTCAAGATATCAACAAATGAAAACACAATATATCTTAAGAAAAATATCTGAGTCCCAGAGAAAACCATTTTTTCTTTGTAATGCTGAAACAACCCTGCCAATCTGTAGAGACATTGATTTCAGACCTCTGTTTTGCTGCTTTCCTTGGTATTAGTGTGTTCATCTGTGAAGCAACTTGCAAAGCATCCCCAATTATATAGTGATAGAAAATGTCAAATTAATATTTCAGGTAGAAAATACTCAAATTGAATTCTGATTGGCTGTTTAAAATTCATTTAATCACTGTTTAATTGTAAGCTCCTCGGCTATAGTTTCCTGTAGGAATTAATAACTGAGAATTTTTTTATGTGTCTTAATTTATTACAATTTTGTAATCATTGTTTGGTGGACATCAATTTAGAAAAATGATCAAGTTAAAATCTATTTTTAGGGAAAACTTTCAAACAATTTATGAGGCATATGAGATACAAAACATCTAATTGATTTATTATGATATATAAATTGAATTAAGAAAAAATAAAGCATTAGGTGGGGGAAGAGGATCTATTTTACGTTTTTCTAAATTCTATGTTGAAAATTCAAATCATTCTCAATTTCAATAATTTATTTGGCAAGTCTCTTTCTTGTAACTATGGTTTCTCAGTCATATTGTCAATTATGATGCCACATCAACATGAATTTTGCCAAAGTGTTAAAAAAGATCTAAAAAAAGTGACACCATTGATGTAGCATCATATGATTTCGTGCTTTTTAAATCTAAAAAATATATTTCTTTCAATTATAAATATTCATCATAAACAATAACAACTAAACCAAATTATAAAAATTTATTAAAATATAATACATATTGTATATTTCTATGATTAATAGTTAGAATGGAACTAATTCCTGAATGATTTCGATGCAATTTCTTTTGATTTTTTCAAGCATTTTCTATTTTATTAATACTTAATATTTATAAATAATTAAATTATATATATTTAGCTGGAATTGTGTAAACTACCAAGACAAGTGGAGATTGGATGTAAAATTGAAATGAATGATGTGGTGTTGAATGCAACGAATCAATCTTGCCTTGTCTTCATTGAAAGCTGACGAGGCTGTTAAATTATCTTGAAATCTGTTGAACTATTGCGTAACTATATAAAAAAGTTACCAAAGGAAAGTTTTATCTCATTTTTTTTTGTGTTCTTGCTTAGCTTTTCTCTGCTAGTTAAAGAAGAGGCATGGATGGATACACAGGAGTGGCACCATATCTTTACAAAGCCTTCATTAGGTATTGTCGAACTCACAGTTATTCCAAGCCTGAATTTCATTTCGATACAGAAGAAAAATCTCATCCTCTGTTGTCCAAAATGAAAAGCATTCTGATTGGGTTTTGGAGGAGAGAAAAAGGAGAAGAAGAGTTTGATGATGTCCAAGTGTAAAATATGGTGATCTATTCTGTGTCCTAATTTAATGGGTATTGTAATAAGATCTATTCTAAGAAGATAGAGATTAATGGGCGTCATGGAATCTATATAAAGTGAATGTTTGAAGCTCTGTATCTGTTGCTTTTCATTGTCGATCTCAATTGCATTGTTGGAATTCTTTGGTAATTGTATTTTTATTGGATGTGATGGTATTTTTTATTTTGATGGGAAAATTTATAGATCAATTGATGGCATATATAAATTTATTTTGATGGCATATATGCATCTTTGTTTGAAATATATTTTTGGAGTTTTTAAATTTTTATGTTTATCCTTTATATGATTTATATGATATATACAATTATTTTCAATGTACTTATAAATTTAGTTATATACATTGTTCAACATAATGAAGTTGAATCACATCTGCAAGATGGAGCTGTTTATAAGCTCCTATTCTCTGCACTCTGCAGGTAGTTGGTCTTTCAGATTGGGTTTTATGGTGGGGAACCAAATTGTAGTGCTTTAATCAAGGAATCGAAGGTATTGATCCAGAAATAATATCTGACAGACCTAGCAGCATCTTTGATTTAATCAAGGAAGGGTGTTCATGCTTTAGGACTTCTTTGGGTTTGTGCTATTTGTCACCAAGTTCAAAGATCTAAATTAGTTGGAATTGGGAGTTCAGCTCTCTATGTGGATTTTATTTCCTTTTTTCTTTTGTGTGAGCATTTTCAGTTTGTTGTTGTGTATCTGTCATATTCATTTGTCTACTTTTTATAGTGTTCTATGTAGTTGCATATATTGAGGATCCTTGGGGCAGTATTCTCCATTTTTTTTTGTTTTCTATGGTCTTTTTTACTTATACCATCAGTTTCAATTGGTCATAATTCTATTTCTATATGTACTATTTGTATTTCATTTCAACTAGTCATAACTCTATTTCTATATGTACTACTTGTATTTCCTCTTTATCTAATATATTATACACTTATTACATTTTATAAAAAAAAATCATTTGTTCTGCTTAGATGATTGAGATCTTGTGTGATATTTTTGTTTGTAAATGTAGATCCACACTCCAAAAAATGAAACCCTTATTTTTGTCACCAGCATTATTCCGTGTAAGCTTAGAAGTTAAAAAATATGACAGGGCTTTCATTTGTTGCTTGTAGTTATAAATCTTTCAAATATTAGACACCTAACTACTACTATTTCTATTGTCCTTCCTATTTTGTAGCATATGATTATTATCAGTTAGATGAAAACTCTTGAAAGATTGATAAGTAGATGATATTTTTTACAATAAGCTAAATTGTGATGTTTCTATCAGAATTCAATTGTGTAGTTTTTTTTGAGTCAAACTCACTGACCCATGGTTGACAAACCCATCTCTCATAATGAATGGAACACTTAGCACTCATGAAAATTAAAGAAATTGAAACTACAAATATGTGTTTTAATATATTCTCTCCCTTTATGATATTAGAACCCATTTATATAACAATATTATGTGAGATGTCATGAAGCATTTTACAAGGCTATAGTGAGAACTCACACTGGTTTCAGGAATTCTCGCAAACTTTATATTATATGGTCATATTTATTTTGACTAGAAACATTTTATTCTGTAGATAAGATAAGATAAGATAAGATAAGATAATTTATTAATGTCTAACAAGAGACCACAAACGGGCCTAAGGGACTGAGAGTACAGACAAGGGCCAAAAGGCAGCAGGACCACCAAACGGTGTCCGAGAAAAACAAAATAGAACGGAACCAACAAAGCAAGAAACAAGGGAAGAAGAGTAGAATAACCAAACAGGGGGAATACGAAGCCTCATAGCTAGTGGTTCGTATTCATGGAAAAGTAGCTCAAAATAGAAGGGTAGCTAGCTGTGCGCGGAGAAGTCTGAATCCGGTGTTGGGGAGAAGATGTTTGCCAACGCTGATGGTGCAAGTGCATGTGAGTGTGGTCTCTGCGTGGTCTCATCGATCTGGAGTGAATATAAGTGGACTGGCACTAGAGCCATTTGGTTCCTCTAGGAGAGGTAACCGGAGTGAAAAAGGAAGTGATAAGCGGATGGAGAGAAACAGACCTAGGCGGGATTAACTCCCTAAGAGTGCGATCCCGAAGACGGAAGGCCTCCTGAAGAAAAAGAGCAAAGCACGGCTGATCATCATACCTGAAGAAAGAAGACAAGGACCTGCACTCTTTGAATAAGCAATGGAATCTCCCTCTAATCTCATAGTATATCAGACAATAAAATAAGAAGTGCATCTCGCACTCCACCACACCCATGTCACAACACTGACAAATCTTCTCATCTCTGCTGGTTTGATGATCTGTCTGAATACGAACCCAGTGAGAGCCTGCTCTGAAAGAGCCAAGCTGAATACATAGGGCGTGGGGCCACCGACGAGAAGAGTAATAAGGCTGGACAATGATACCATCCTAAATGTCAATGAAGTTCTCCGCATAGAAGGCCATACGGGGACGGAGGCCACCCGACGGGTCCGCCCATGGGTAAACCTCTTGTAAATATCCATCCTGGTGATCTCGTTCAGCTTCGACTGAGGGGGAAGGAGATGAGCGGGGGCATCCAAAGAATACTAAAAGGGGGGAAGGTGGTCAATGTCAATGTATGTTATACTAGTTATACCTTTCCTTTCGAACATAACAAATAGCTCCAAATTAATATTTGAGTTGAGGGTTATATGATTTCTAGTTGATGCGGAAAATATTTAATATGAAGTGCCTAATTCTAGATTCACTTGCAATTTTTGTTAACCATACTCAAACAAATCATTATCAGGTCTTAAAGTTTAAGATTCACTTATAATCTTTGTCAACCATACTTAAAAAAATTATTATCGGGTCTTAAAGCTTAAGATTCACTTACAATCTTTGTTAACCATACTCAAATAAATCATTATCAGGTCTTAAAGCTTATGTTATTCCCTAAATGTTGTTTCTACCATTTAATAATTGATATTCTTCGAATATAGGATTAGGAACATTTTCTTTGGGTGGCTCTTCACCTTGTTTGGGATATTAAATCCAGAAGAATACGATTCACTTGCAATCTTTGTTAACCATACTCAAACAGATCATTATCAGATCTTAAAGCTTCTGTTATTCCCTAAATGTTGTTTCTACTATTTAATAATTGATGTTCCGGGAATATAGGATTAGGGACATTTGCTTTGGGTGTCTCTTCACCTTGTTTGGGCGCTTTTCCGTTTCTAAATTTTCTATTCTTAATAGTAACACTGATCATATAAAAATAATTTTCTTCCATACAATTGAACTAAGGTTTTTTACATATTTTTTTAGTCTTTGCTTCAGCAGTGATTGCAGTTATAACTATTTTTCCAAATTCAGTAGGATAGTTTCTTTCCTAGAGTATGGAATCGCAGATTCTTCATCCACAATTAACATCTAGCTGTTGGTTCCTATCCACCAAATGACATTGAGATCAGAATATTTGTCTATAACAGTTTTTATATTTAACAATCGTTTGAACTTTGGAATATGCGAAAAATATATGAATTTTACAAGTTTTGAAAAATGAATAAATTTTTAACAAGTGTTACATAGTGGTCAATACTTGCTGTTATAGTTTTGTAGTGCAAGTATTTGATTGTAACTAACATTGTAATATTTTATAATTATTTAAGTAGGTTATTACAAGAATGTTGGATATTATACTTTGTAAAAAATTAAAAATAGTCTAATGATGAGAAATATATTTGCATAATCACACTTGCTTAGACATTATTTACGTTATAATAGTATTCTAATTGGTCTTCTGTCCAATAGTATTCTAGACTTTGAATACATGCAACCAAATTATACAATAATTTTAGTAACTACATCCACCAAAAATAAATCAACTTCAAGTGATAAGCAGTTTCTTATTGGATAGAATTTGATTAAACAGAATTAGTTCATTATAAACAAACTGCTTTCTGGAACTTCTAACTGTATGTATGAAATTAAATATAAAATTTACCCTCCACGAGATCTTAAAATACAAATACATATGGTATAGAATCAATCTGAGACTTGACACATTTACTTTCATATTTGGAATTAATGTTTGAATGAATTCCATCATGTGGAAGTGGCAGAGGTGAAAGTCATAATTTGGAAGGAAGGAAATAGGGTGGGAATTGACAGTAGCTGAGACTATAAAACAGTAAATTGAAATAAAAATGGAGCATACCAAGTAGTCAAATATGGCATCCATAACTGTCCTACAAAAGATCAGAACTTAAGACATATAACAGCAGTTTTGTAAGAGTTGTAAAACTAAGACGTTGAATGTGAAAGAGAATAGAACTAAATCAATAATCGGTGGCAAGCTAAGCAGACAAATACCATAATAAAAGATCACAATGTTCAAGAAGCAAATGCAACATAACTCCCTGAACAAAGAGTAAGGAAATGAAAAATATTTACATGAAGTCAAGAATAATTACCTTAAAAGTAAAACCTCATATGATTGAATCAATACAAGAGCCAAAGAGATGATTACCAGGAAAGCTAATTCCAATATTTAAAAAAATGAATTCTAGGTTGCCTGTCTATCTGAACATCTATCATCCAGAGTAGATTTCTGATGATTGGGAGGATTAGAAGATTGGTTTGACTAATTTTTTTTTAAAGGCTCAACCTCATTAAACATGGACATAAGTAGCTCCTCATCTAATCTATTAAAATACAATATTAATCTGATAAAAAGCTGTCGAAAAATATGAACTTCTATTTATGAACAACACATGACCTAGCCAAAGTGAGTTAGATAGTCTAAGGTTCTGCAGACCAATACTAGCAACAAATAAACAACATCATATTTTTGGGTTGCGAATGAGTTTTTTTCATTTCTTTTTAAATTGTACAAGATTTGCAGACCAATATTAGCAACAAATAAACATCATCATATTTTTGGGCTGCGAATGAGTTTCTTTCATTTCTTTTTAAATTGTACAAGATTTGCAGACCAATATTAGCAACAAATAAACAACATCATATTTTTGGGCTGCTAATGAGTTTTTTTCATTTCTTTTTAAATTGTACAAGATTTGCAACGTTGCAATTCTCGAAAAAGGATCTTATAACACCAAAACAATTTAACTAATCATATTTGAGATAAATAATTTATATAAATATTAAATTAACAAATAAATATCTTAACTTTAGAAAAAACAAGAAAACAAAAAAGTAGTTTGTTGTGATTGGTGGAAATCAATTGATTAATTGCCACAAACGAATGCAATAGTATTGCCTAGGGCAAGTACTAATAATAAGGGCTTGTTAGAGAAAACATGCTCTTTGAAATATTAATTTCTTTATTTGTTGATTGAAGTAGTCAATTTGATTCTATTGAAGTGACTAGAAATGGTCTTTAATCTTGTTTTTGGTTGTTAGCTACTTGAAACATTCAATTGTTGTCCTTTTTCTTATGAAGCATGAAATGTTAGTTTTATTAAGAATTCTATATATTTATCATTATGAATACATTTATCATATTTTTATAGTACATTTTTCATATAATGATAGATTTATGATTGATATAGCCCTATTTTCTATATTTAGAAGTTATAAAAATTCTAACAATTCTTTCTAGTATTAGGAGCGAGAAAAAATTCCCTTTGAAATTGTGCCAAAGCTTGCAAATGTTAAGATGGTTTGAAGTTTCATTAAGGTCAAAGGAAATCTATATGTAAATCTTTTGTTCTTTACAAATTGTTCACAAAAATTTGACATTTTTATGTAGATAGAACGACTTGCAAGGATATGGTTTAAAGTTCTTGCCATGTTTATGGCTGCAAGAGTAGATTGCAGTTGTTCAAAATCTATGATGGTGCATACTTGTTTAGCAATACTTACAATACAATTTCTTTAAACCAATATTCTATCTTACAATTTTATTAAAAAATTAAGAAATAAGATTTATTTTCTTCTTAATAATTAAAGGACAATTTAATTGTTAGAAAAATATTTACATTCTTATTTTTCACATAAAAATTGTGTATAGAATTGTTAGAAAAACATTTACATTCTTATTTATTGAAAATAGTAAAAAACCAATTTAATTGGCACATAAAAATTATTTAAACTAAAATCTGAGTAGATTAATCTAATTAATTAATTTGTAAAGGTTAATATTTACATCTTGCACTGGGGAACACCCCACAACGCAACGGTAAGTTGCAAGCCTCTCAATTGGGAGGTCTTGGGTTCAAGTCTTCTTGAGCCCCTTGTTGATCTTGGCTTCGGCCTATTACCCATCAAAATAAAATAAAAATATTTACATCTTGCACCACAGTCCTATTGACTAATTGTCACATAAAAATCTAGTATAGATATTGAGAGATATCAATCTCAAGCACCTATATTTAAATTGTTATTGAGAATAGATAGGCATCTCAAGATTGATATCTCTTGGTGTATTTTAGATAGATGTATTTAAAATATATATGCTAGTAGCATCTAGAGTGTGACATGTAAAGTATTAATTTATCATTTAAAAAAATGGAATAGAGTGTTATTATGCTTTGTCAAACACAATACCTATCATATTCATTCAAATGTACAATAGGAATTTATAATGAATGAGACATTTAATCTTCTAAACCAAAAATTTTAATAGAAAAGTGTAAGATTTGGCTATTGAAATAGCCAACCAAGATATAGAATCCAAATGGAAAGCACAAAAACAAGATAGAAAAATAATGATAAAAATAAATTGTATCCTCACCAAGAATGCAATAAATTGTATTCTCACCAAGAATTCAATAGACTCAACTAGATTTGGAATAGATTACTATTACATAGGAGATCCTTGGTTTTATAGCCAAGGTGAGAACAAAGGATTGAATGAGACAATGACAAGTGTGATTGTCTCATTACATGATAACCAACATGAAAAACTATCACTCCATGAAAGGTGGATAGGTAATAGTGTGATAACACCACAAAAGGTGGATCACCAACCAAAAGTAGAAAATTCCACCCATTATAACTGGATAGGATAAAATAATAACATGATAAATCTATCTAATAGAAATGCTCCAACTACTCCTATGTAATTACCGAAGTAAGGGTTAAGTAAAGTGTAGTTAGGACCTAGGTGACCATCAACCAAGATAAAATGCCTTAACTACACCAATGCCCCCCCTTAAGTGCAGCTTGGGGAGAATGCACAAAAACTAACAATGCAAAGTGGGTCTTGACTACTAGGCCATGTTAGGTACCCATGTACAAATGTAATGCAATCTCTCACAAATGAAGAGAAGAACAAAACCTAGCGGGAAAAAACTCCTCTCCAAAAGAGAGATAGAAATACAGAAGAACTCTCAAAGAAGAACGAGAAGGATACAACCCCATGTGAGGATAAAGTCCCCCACATAAGAGAGGAGATAAACCAAGTAGCCCCCATTCAATATAAAATGTACACCAATGATATGTAGACTTTTCAAATTGGATGTAAAAGATGCTCCATAGTCGTCGAACAAAGTTCCTCCTCTTAGGAGGAATTAAAAAAAAAGGTGTATGATTAAAGTCTCCCCAATCCTAAAAGGAATATGTAGGAATATTTACCTCAAGATATGTGGAGTCTTTGAAATTTTCTCAAGTATCTCCATGTTGAGCCCGAAAGTTTCCCCATCTAAATTAGGTGTATTAGGCCACACTGCTAAAAATTAAATTCCAAGATCTAGTGAAGATGAATGTAGAAAATGATCCAGAGACTCAAGTGTCTCCTCTTAAAGGTCCAAAAAATCTATACTCATGTCAAAATGTGAAGGATGGTTATGTAGAGAATTAAGAAGAGGGTCAAATCATCCCCTCATAATAAATGAAGAAGGATCATCTCTAACAAAGAGAAGATAAATACCATCAATGGTGGCTCCAAAATCTATAAGATATGACTCCACAAAAAAACATGCAATGTCTATCAAGTAGTAATCCCAAGGAAATATGTCTCGAAGGTAATGTATATCCTATTACGCTCAATCACAAGAAGAAAAAACTGTAGCAATACAAGCATCATTAGGAGTAATAGTAGATGTGATCTCAATAGGATATTGAATGAAAGACTCAAGAACTAGGTTACATGTGAGTATACCCAAGTTCAAGTAACCAAAGTTCTCCTCAAGATTGGTATCCACACTAGGAGTGTGATCATTATATGAAGAATCAAAGTCATCAATAATAATAAAGTCTAAAAAGGAGTACAACCAAAATACTTGATGAACCACCTTAGTGGAAATGATAGCTTCACTCTCCAAGTCTCTAATGATAACTGAATTAGTTCTGAACTCCATAGTCTTTCTTGTTACACCATGAGTGATTTGATAGATAGAAATAATTTATTATTGTTCAAGTGAGATACACACAACACATCATGTAAGGTGTCATCCCCAATATCAATAGACCTTTTCCCAATCACATTCATATATGTGTGATTGTCCATTGAAATTGATGACATGTTGTAAGACTCAAATGAAGAGAACATATATTGTGAAGATTCCATATGATGAGAAACCTTTAAATCTAGAAGCCAAATCCTTGAATCATGACCTATAGCAGCACAAAGAACTTGTCCCAAAAGCATGACTCTTTTCCTTATCATAATATAGTCTTAGAGAGAGAGAGGGTAAGTGCACAAAGATGGGGGACCAAAAAGATGCCACTTTTCTTTTTGGCCCCCCATTGCGTATAGTGCACACACAATAAAGGGTGTGCGCCCTATAGGGCACATGCCCTATGGCTTGGGTTGTCCAAGCCAAAGCGCATGCACCCTATAGGGAGCACGTGCTTTGGAAAACACTAAGTTTTCCAAAGCATTTGCACCCTATAGGGTGTATGCCCTTTTGAAAAACTATTATAAAGTTTGCTACACGCGGGTTTGGAAGCTCATTTTGCTTTCTCAAACCCACATTTTTAGCTAAGAGGAGATTCTAAAGTGCACACGCCCTATTATATTTGCTTGTGAGTCAATTATTTTTGTTCATCCATCGATCAAATGGCTCCACGGTGTCGTCAAGTTTGATTCGGAAGAAGAGGTAAGTGTTTTTACAGCTTATCATGCCTCTTATTTGTTTTAAAATTTGAGTTTTGTTGCAATTTGTTTTGTTCAAATTTGTTTTTGTTTAAATTTGTTGTGTAATGAATATTTTAAAATGTAGTTTTTTTAATTGCCAGGAAGAAATAATCTCCCTCCACCAAACCCTCTGTCTCCTCATGAAGAACCAAATGAAGAACCGAATGAAGAAAATGAACCTCAATTGCCTTCACCAATCAAGAAACCTCCTCCTGGAACACAACAAAATTTGATGAACCAAATTGAAAGAGGGCAAAAAGAATTAGAATCTTTAATTAATAGGTTAAAAGATTCTAGTGGTACAAATCCCGGATGGGAAAGACTTGCAAAATCATTGGAAGCAATCTTGACCCACGTAAGCGCAGTTAGTGGGCAAATTAAATTATGGAGGATAAAAGAGAAGAACAAAAACAATATTATGCAAATAAATTATCTTATGTGGACATAAAAAAGAAAAAAATCACAAAAGATGACATTTGCCAGCTATTTAAAAAACCAGGGGACGCAAATACTCTTAGAACCACAACAAGGAGGTTCCCAATTCATTGGTGCATAAATGAAGACATTAAAATTTTTTTTGGGAGAGATGGTGGATGGTCTTTGATTCACCTCCTTGTAACAATCATGAGGTTCCTATATATTTCTTGAGGAAACTCTATTGCGAGTTTGTACTCAAGGTGGTGCCAAATTATTTTGACATGCTGGATTCTCAAGGTAGAGGAGGGGGTTCATCATTTGATCGAGCAGGGGCACATCATGATCCTAACGCACCTAGGGCTGCTAGTGGCAAGCCACCATTGGATCATGTTAGTATTCCTTCCGTTGTGAAGGAACATGTAGAGGCAGACACACTAGGCATGATTAGTGCTCTGACATAGACTCTCATTCAGTGTGCCACTCCTTTAGTTGAGGGTGACTATGGTTAATCCTTGAGGGGGCATATTTGTTGGTCATGTGGATGCTTGTGCACATTTGGTATTGGTGAGAGAGAGCAAGAGGATTCTGGATTGATGACTGATACCTTTCTAAATATGACATTTGGCATTGACACACAGGTAAATATTTCCAAGTTCATTAACTTGCTTTGATCATATTTCATTTATAAAAGAATAACTATTTAATTTAGTATCTATTGTTTATGATGAAAATTCAGGGCAAGAGTGTCAGTGGCGGTGGCGGTGGTGGTGGCATTGGAAGTGGCAATGATCCTAATGTCCCCTTTTACACATCATCGTCAATTTCAAAAGTATGTATCGAATAAAATATTTAATTAACATAGTTGATTATTATGTAATTATATGAATAATTGTATCCTAACTTATTGTGCATGTGCATTAGATGTGCACTAGTGGACCATCGACATTCACAACAGACAGCGAAGGGCATTGTGCAACTTTCCTTGAGGTATCTTTATTTGCATATTAATTGGATTTACTTGATCATATTTAATTAATGAATGAATGACTAAATTACTAGACAAATTATGATCAAAATCCAGAGGCACGATGATTACATTCTTTCACCTGGGTTTGTGAGGTAACCATTGAGTCCACAGGTATACATGTAATAATGCATTATAATTAACATGTCAGTAGTACGTTCTTATATGAATGGTTATCTTATAATTTTCCATGTACATGTGCACTAGTTGAATGTTGGAGCTTTGACTTCGACATCGCACACTGGAGGACGCGGTGGAACCTTCACGGAGGTATCATTTACTCATTAGTAGGGTTGTAAAAAATATATGTAATCTTGATAGCTGCATAATTTACTTTTTTTGTTTCATTTTCAGCTTTTGACATCAGAGACTCCTTCTGTCCGTGATACTTTGGATTGTGGAGTAGTTGCAGTAGTAGCTAGTTTTGAAGCACTGACTGAGGTATGAAAGAGATCACTTAACTTTAATTGTTATTTTAATAGTTTGTATTGAATTTTATAATGATATCCATGTATGTATTTTAATTATTATTTTGATAATTGTTGTAGGGACTTATGACTCCAGATCGCCAGCATGCGCCTTCGGTGGATGAACATAGTGACTATTTGCTAGCGGTAAGCCAATATTCAATTTTATGTCGTTGTATAATTCAATTTTGGTGTATATTAGTTATCTCTATCTAATTTTTTTTTATCAAGTTGAGCTACAGAAGAGTCTAGACAAGAGGACGAGTGAGTGCACTCAGAAGAGTACAGCATCCACTGCATTTCCATCGATGCGATGATCGAAGACACTCAAGATTTGTTTTCTTCCCCTAGCGGGAAAGGACTAGATTAGGGATATGGATTGTATGCCTATATGGCATTAGTGGACATATTTTTTGTATATTGTATCAGTGATACATGTTGTACATCCATTTGGCTTTGAGGAAGCCAATTTTACTGTATTGAATATATTCAATGTATGACATTATTGGACATATATATTTGACTTCATGCCCTACGAATATATATTTTTTATGTTTTAGGTATGCAATTCATGTGTTTGGTGTATTGATGTATACTAAATTATGTTTATGTTCATGTCTTTGCTTTGTAAATTTCCCATGCCTTATAGTTATGCTTGTATGTTTAACTTGCTGACTGTGCTACAAATGCCAGTCACTGTCCTCAATAACAGTCAATTCCTTAACTGTAATAATAACAAAAGTAATGAAATGAATGCATAAATGTATAAATATAATATAAGGATTCTTGGGGTACCCTAATGTTGGCAAGAGTTCTTTTATTAATAAGATTACTACGGAAGATGTGGATGTGCAACCTTATGCTTTTACAAACAAACTTCTAATTGTCCTCTAATTGACTGATTGTTAATGACAAACACTAGAATACATATTTGCACTCATCCTACTACTCCCCCCAGAGTCGTTGGTGTCATTCGAACAACTGTGTGTGCCAAAAAAGGTTGTCAGTAGCATTTATCTGACCATTCAAAGTTGTTGGAACAAACGGTTCAATGCTACGACCGACGGTTTGAAAGATACGCAACGATGGCCGTTTGAAGTGAGGAACACTTTGAGTTCTAACACCGACCGAGAATGTGTTGCCTAATTTAAAAGAAGTTGAATCTTTAAAAATTGAGACAGGTATTTGTAGGCCCCAACAACACGGTCCTGTAACACCTGACAGATCGATTCTACCTCGTATGAGCTCTGAGATATGACCCTGCAAAGATTGCTGATTTCATGCTTAAGAGACCTCGAGGGACACTTCGGCCTGGAGTCATCGGCGGGGTTTGAAAAAATGTGCGTGGTGAACGAGGTTGCCCCTAGGGTTTATCCGACCATTCGACGCTATTGGAGCTGACAATTCGATGCTACGACCGACGGTTTGAAAGATACGCTATGTTGGCCATTTGAACTGAAGAACACTATGAGTTCTGACACTGACCGAGAATGTGTTGCCAAATTTAAACAAAGTTGAATCTCTAAAAACTGAGATAGGCTTTTGTAGGCCCCAACAACACAGTCCCGTAGCACCTGACGGATTGATTCTACCTTGCACGAGCTCTGAGATATGACCCCACAAAGATCATTGATTTCATGCTTAAGGGACCTTGAGGGACACTTCAGCACAGAGTCGTTGGCAGGGATCAAATGACTATGCGTGGTGAATGAGGTTGCCACTAGTGTTTACCCAGCCATCTGGAGCTGTTGGAACTGACGGTTTGATGCTATGACCGACGGTTTGAAACATACGCAACGTTGGTCGTTTGAACTTAGGAACACTATGAGTTTTGACACCGACCGAGAATGTGTTGCCGAATTTAAACAAAGTTGAATCTCTGAAAATTGAGACAAAATTTTATAGGCTCTGACAACATAGTCCCATAGCACTTGATGGATCAATTCTACCTTGCATGAGCTCTGAGATGTGACCTTACAAAGAATCCCGATTTCATGCTTAAGGGACACTTCAGCATGGAGTCGTCGGCGGGGTTTGAACGACTGTGCGTGGTGAATGAGGTTGCCCCTAGCATTTACCTGACCATTGGGAGCTGTTGGAACTGACGGTTTGATGCTACGATCGACGGTTTGAAAGATACGCAAAGTTGGCCGTTTGAACTAAGGAACACTATGAGTTCTGACACCGACTGAGAATGTGTTTCCGATTTTAAACGAAGTTGAATCTCCAAAAACCAAGATAGGCTTTTGTAGGCCCTGGCAACACGGCCCCATAGCACCTAATGGATTGATTCTACCTCGCATGAGCTCCGAGATATGACCCCGCAAAGATCACTAATTCCATGCTTAAGAGACCTTGAGGGACACTTTAGCATGGAGTCATCAATGGGGATCGCATGACTGTGGGTGCCAAATGAGATTGTGACTAGCATTTACCCAACCATTTGGAGCTATTGGAACAGACGGTTTGATGCTACGACTGACGGTTTGAAAGATATGCAACGTTGGCCGTTTCAGCTGAGGAACACTTTGAGTTCTGACACCGACCGAGAATGTGTTGCCAAACTTAAAAAAAGTTGAATCTCCAAAAACTAAGACAGGCTTTTGTAGGCCTTGACAACATGGTCTCGTAGCAACTGACAAATCTATTCTACCTCACACGAGCTCTGAGATATGACCCCGCAAAGATCACTAATTCTATGCTTAAGAGACCTTGAGGGACACTTCAGCACAGAGTCGTTGGTGGGGATCGAATGACTATGGGTGTCGAATGAGGTTGCCACTAGTGTTTACTTGACCATCTTGAGCTATTGGAACAAATGGTTTGAAAGATACGCAATGTTGGCCATTTCAACTGAGGAACACTTTGAGTTCTGACACTGACCAAGAATGTGTTGCCAAATTTAAAAGAAGTTGAATCTCCAAAAATCAAGATAGGGTTTTGTAGGCCCCAGCAACACGGTCTCGTAGCAACTAATGGATTGATTCTACCTCACATGAGCTTCAAGATATGACCCCGCAAAGATTGCCGATTCCATGCTTAACAGACCTTGAGGGACACTTTAGCATAGAGTCATCGGCGGGGATCGAATGACTATGCGTGGTGAAAAAGGTTTCCATTAGCATTTAACCGGCCATCTGGAGTTGTTGGAACAGATGGTTGGATGCTATGACCGACAGTTTGAAAGATATGCAATGTTGGCCGTTTCAGCTGAGGAACACCTTGAGTTTTGACACCGACCGAGAATGTGTTGCCAAATTTAAAAGAAGTTGAATCTCCAAAAACTAAGACATGCTTTTGTAGGCCCCGACAACAAGGTCTCGTAGCAACTGACGGATTGATTCTACCTTGCATGAGCTTTGAGATATGACCCCGCAAAGATCGCTGATTCCATGCTTAAGAGACCTTGAGGGACACTTCAGCACAAAGTCATCGGCGGGGATCGAATGATTGTGCATGGTGAACGAGGTTGTCACTAGCATTTACCCAGCCATCCAAAGCTGTTGGAACAGACGGTTCGATGGTATGACCAATGGTTTGAAAGATACGCAACGTTGGTCGTTTCAGCTGAGGAACACTTTAAATTCTGACACCAACTGAGAATGTGTTGTTGAATTTAAAAGAAATTGAATATTTGAAAACTGAGACAAAATTTTGTAGACCCTGGCAACACGGTCCTGTAGCACCTGATGGATCAATTCTACCTTGCATGAGCTCTGAGATATGACCCTGAAAAGATCACTGATTTCATGCTTAAGAGACCTTGAGGGACACTTCAACACAGAGTCATCGGTAGGGATCGAACGGTTGTGGGTGCCGAACGAAGTTGCTACTAGCATTTACTCGGCCATCCAAAGCTATTGGAATAGATGGTTCAATGCTATGATCAATGGTTTGAAATATACGCAATGTTAGCCGTTTCAGTTGAGGAACACTTTGAGTTCTGACACCGACCGAGAATGTGTTGCCAAATTTAAACGAAGTTGAATCTCCAAAAATTGAGACAGGATTTTGTAGGCCCTAGCAATACGGTCTCGTAGCAACTAATGGATCAATTCTACCTCACACGAGCTCCGAGATATGACCCCACAAAGATTTCTGATTCCATGCTTAAGATACCATGAGGGACACTTCAGCACGGAGTCATCGGCGGGGATCGAATGACTGTGCATGACGAACAAGATTGCCACTAGCATTTAATTGGCCATTCAAAGTTTTTGGAATAGATGGTTCGATGCTATGACTGACGGTTTGAAAGATACTCAACGTTGGCCATTTCAGCTGAGCAACATCTTGAGTTTTGACACCGACCGAGAATGTGTTGCCGATTTTAAACAAAGTTGAATCTCCAAAAATTGAGATAGGCTTTTGTAGGCCCTAGCAAGATAGCCTTGTAACACCTGACGGATCAAGTCTACCTCGCACGAGCTCTGAGATATGACCCCGCAAAGATCACCGATTCCATGCTTAAGAGACCTTGAGGGACACTTCAGCATGGAGTCATCGGTGTGGATCGAATGACTGTGGGTGCCGAATGAGGTTTCTACTAGCGTTTACTTAGCCATCCAAAGATATTGGAATAGACGGTTCGATGCTACGAATGATAGTTTGAAAGATACGCAACATTGGCTGTTTCAGCTGAGAAACACTTTGAGTTTTGACATCGACCGAGAATGTGTTACCAAATTTAAATAAAATTGAATCTCCAAAAACTGAGATAGGCTTTTGTAGGCCTTGGTAACATGGTCCTGTAGCAACTAATGGATCGATTCTACCTCGCACGAGCTTTGAGATATGACCCCACAAAGATCGCTGATTCCATTTTAAGAGACCTTGAGGGACACTTCAACACGGAGTCATCGGCGAGGATCGAATGACTGTGGGTGTCAAAAGAGGTTGCCACTAACATTTACCCAGCCATTTGGAGCTATTGGAATAGACGGTTTGATGCTACGAACGACGGTTGGAAAGATACGCAACGCTGGCCATTTCAACTGAGGAACACCTTGAGTTCTGACACCGACCAAGAATGTGTTGCCAAATTTAAATGAAGTTGAATCTCTAAAAACTGAGATAGGCTTTTGTAGGCTGTGGTAACACAGTCTCGTAGCAACTAATGGATTGATTCTACCTCACACGAGCTCTGAGATACAACCCCACAAAGATCATCGATTCCATGCTTAAGAGACCTTAAGGGACACTTCAGCATAGAGTCATTGACGGGGATCGAATGACTATGGGTGCCGAATGAGGTTGCCACTAGTGTTTACCCGGCCATCAGGAGTTGTTGGAATAGATGGTTCGATGCTACGACTGACAGTTGAAAAGATACGCAACGTTGGCCGTTTCAGCTAAGGAACACCTTGAGTTCTGACACCGACAGAGAATGTGTTGCCAAATTTAAAAGAAGTTGAATCTCCAAAAATTGAGATAGGCTTTTGTAGGCCCTGGCAACATGGTCCTGTAGCAACTAATGGATCCATGCTACCTCACACGAGCTCCAAGATATGACCCTACAAAGATCATTGATTCCATGCTTAAGGGACCTTGAGGGACACTTCAGCACAGAGTCATTGGCAGTGATCGAACGATTGTGGGTGCCGAATGAGGTTGCCACTAGCGTTTACCTGGCCATTTGGAGCTATTGGAATAGATGGTTTGATGCTATGAACTACGGTTGGAAAGATACGTAATGTTGGCCATTTCAGCTGAGGAACACCTTGAGTTTTGATACCGATCGAGAATGTGTTGCCAAATTTAAATGAAGTTGAATCTACAAAAACCAAGATAGGCTTTTGTAGATCCTGACAACATGGTCCCATAGAAACTAATGGATCAATTCTACCTTGCACGAGCTCTGAGATATGACCCCACAAAGATAATCAATTCCATGCTTAAGAGACCTTGAGGGACACTTCAGCACGAAGTCGTCAGTGGGGATCGAATGACTGTGGGTGCTGAATGAGGTTTCCACTAGTGTTTACCCAGCCATCTAGAGCTGTTGGAATAGATGGTTTGATGCTATGAACGACAGTTGGAAAGATACGCAATGTTGGCCGTTTCAGCTGAGGAACACCTTGAGTTTTGACACCGATCGAGAATGTGTTGCCAATTTTAAACGAAGTTAAATCTCCAAAAACTGAGATAGGCTTTTGTAGGCCCCAGAAATATGGTCCCATAGCAATTGGCGGATCCATGCTACCTTACATGAGCTTCAAGATACGACCCCACAAATATCACTGATTCCATGCTTAAGGGACCTTGAGGGACACTTCAGCACGAAGTCGTCGGCGAGGATCGAACGACTGTGGGTGCTGAATGAGGTTGCCACTAGTGTTTACCCAACCATCTGGAGCTATTGGAATAGATGGTTCGATGCTACGACCAACAGTTGGAAAGTATGCAATGTTGGCCGTTTCAGCTGAGGAACACCTTGAGTTCTGACACCGACTGAGAATGTGTTGCCAAATTTAAAAGAAGTTGAATCTCCAAAAACCAAGATAGGCTTTTGTAGGCCCTAGCAACACGGTCCCATAGCACCTAAAAAATCTATGCTACCTTGTACGTGCTCCAAGATACAACCCCGCAAAGATTTCTGATTCCATGCTTAAGGGACCTTGAGGGACACTTCAGCATGAAGTCATCGGTAGCGATCAAACGACTGTGGGTGCCGAATGAGGTTGCCACTAGCGTTTACTCGACCATCTAGAGTTATTGGAATAGATGGTTCAATGCTACAAATGATGGTTGGAAAGATATGCAACATTGGCCATTTCAGCTGAGGAACACCTTGAGTTCTGACACCAACCGAGAATGTGTTGCCAAATTTAAACGAAGTTGAATCTCCAAAAATTGAGACAAGCTTTTGTAGGCCCCGACAATACAATCCCGTAGCAATTGATGGATCCATGCTACCTCGCACAAACTCTGAGATATGATGTCGCAAAGATCACTGATTCCATGCTTAAGGGACCTTGAGGGACACTTCAGCATTGAGTCGTCGGCGATGATCGAATGACTGTGTGTGGTGAATGAGGTTGCCACTAGTGTTTACCCGGCCATCCGGAGCTATTGGAATAGATGGTTTGATGCTACGATCAATTGTTGGAAAGATACACAACGTTGGCCATTTCAGCTAAGGAACACCTTGAGTTCTAACACCGATCAAGAATGTATTGCCGATTTTAAATGAAGTTGAATCTCCAAAAATTGAGACATGCTTTTGTAGGCCCAACAACACAGTCCCGTAGCAATTGATGGATCCATGCTACCTCGCACGTGCTCTGAGATACAACCCCACAAAGATCACTAATTTCATGCTTAAGGGACCTTGAGGGACACTTCAGCACGGAGTCATCGGTGGTGATCAAATGACTATGCGTGGCATGTACTTGCATGAGGACATTATATATTACATAAATACCACACAAAAGTAGCTGGCAAGCTGCTCAAAAAGTAGTAACTGATAGCAAGTGGGATAATGAAGATGCTTTAATAAACCACTATCTTCTTTACTCAAGCAACATTTGGTTCATCTGCTCAACTGGGGCATGTTTGGGAACAGACAATCTCCATTTAAACTCAAGTCTCTGGAAGTAGTTATATTTGTCAATGGAGGAGATACACCCATTGGATCTGCAATAACTTCATACTCACTGGAATTTCCATTACTCTTCAATTGGGATACTCTTTTCAAAATTGCATCTACCCTTTTACCAATTAATGGGTCTATTTGTGGACCTCAAAGGAGTTGGTCACCTAAACGAGAACCTTGAGATGAAGCAGGAACTTCTCTACGAAAGAGATCAGTACCTTGAGAAGCTCTCCACTTGTCAGCTAAATTAAAACCTTGGACCATAGATGGCTGCCCTTTGTTGTAAAATGAGGAGTGAGACTGTCTTGCCAAAGGTGGCAATGAGCTTACATTTTAAGGATAATGCCCAAGTCGCGTAAATGCAAGGCCATTAACAGATAGTCATTTCTAATAGAAATATTTGTGGTGCTAGAATGAAGTGCATGACCAAATTCTTTGCCTGCTAACGAACCAATTTGGGAAATTAATGGGTCTAGTTGTGGACCTTGAAGGAGTTGGTCACCTAAACGAGAACCTTGAGATGAAGCAGGAACTTCTCTATGAAAGAGATCAGTACCTTGAGAAGCTCTCCACTTGTCAGCTGAATTAAAACCTTGGACCATAGATGGCTTCCCTTTGTTGTAAAATGAGGAGTGAGACTGCCTTGCCAAAGGTGGCAATGAACTTACGTTTCAAGGATAATGCCCAAGTCGCGTAAATGCAAGGCCATTGACAGATAGTTATTTCTAATAGAAATATTTGTGGTGCTAGAATGAAGTGCATGACCAAATTCTTTTCCTGCTAACGAACCAATTTGGGAAATTAATGGGTCTATTTGTGGACCTCGAAGGAGTTGGTCACCTAAATGAGAAACTTAAGATGAAGCATGAACTTCTCTACGAAAGAGATCAGTACCTTGAGAAGCTCTCCACTTGTCAGCTGAATTAAAACCTTGGACCATAGATGGCTGCCCTTTGTTGTAAAATGAGGAGTGAGATTTCCTTGCCAAAGGTGGCAATGAACTTACATTTCAAGGATAATGCCCAAGTCTCGTAAATGCAAGGCCATTGATGGATAGTCATTTCTAATAGAAATATTTGTGGTGCTAGAATGAAGTGCATGACCAAATTCTTTGCTTGCTAACGAACCAATTTGGAAAATTAATGGGTTTATTTGTGGACCTCGAAGGAGTTGGTCACCTAAACGAGAACCTTGAGATGAAGCAGGAACTTCTCTACGAAAGAGATCAGTACCTTGAGAAGCTCTCCACTTGTCAGCTAAATTAAAACCTTGGACCATAGATGGCTGCCCTTTTTTGTAAAATGAGGAGTGAGATTGCCTTGCCAAAGGTGGCAATGAACTTACATTTCAAGGATAATTCCCAAGTCACGTAAATGCAAGGCCATTGACGGATAGTCATTTCTAATAGAAATATTTGTGGTGCTAGAATGAAGTGCATGACCAAATTCTTTTCCTGCTAACGAACCAATTTGGGAAATTAATGGGTCTATTTGTGGACCTCGAAGGAGTTGGTCACCTAAATGAGAACCTTGAGATGAAGCAGGAACTTCTCTACAAAAGAGATCAGTACCTTGAGAAGCTCTCCACTTGTCAGCTGAATTAAAACCTTGGACCATAGATGGTTGCCCTTTGTTGTAAAATGAGGAGTGAGACTGCCTTGCCAAAGGTGGCAATGAGCTTACATTTCAAGGATAATGCCCAAGTCTCGTAAATGCAAGGCCATTAACGGATAGTCATTTCTAATAGAAATATTTATGGTGCTAGAATGAAGTGCATGACCAAATTCTTTGCCTGCTAACGAACCAATTTGGAAAATTAATGGGTTTATTTGTGGACCTCGAAGGAGTTGGTCACCTAAACAAGAACCTTGAGATGAAGTAGGAACTTCTCTATGAAAGAGATCAGTACCTTGAGAAGCTCTCCACTTGTTAGCTAAATTAAAACCTTGGACCATAGATGGCTGCCCTTTGTTTTAAAATGAGGAGTGAGACTGCCTTACCAAAGGTGGCAATGAACTTACATTTCAAGGATAATGCCCAAGTCGCGTAAATGCAAGGCCATTGATGGATAGTCATTTCTAATAGAAATATTTGTGGTGCTAGAATGAAGTGCATGACCAAATTCTTTTCCTGCTAACGAACCAGTTTGGGAAATTAATGGGTCTATTTGTGGACCTTGAAGGAGTTGGTCACCTAAATGAGAACCTTGAGATGAAGCAAGAACTTCTCTAAGAAAGAGATCAGTACCTTGAGAAGCTCTCCACTTGTCAACTGAATTAAAATCTTGGACCATAGATGGCTGCCCTTTGTTGTAAAATGAGGAGTGAGACTACCTTGCCAAAGGTGGCAATGAACTTACATTTCAAGGATAATGCCCAAGTCCCGTAAATGCAAGGCCATTGATGAATAGGCATTTCTAATAGAAATATTTGTGGTGCTAGAATGAAGTGCATGACCAAATTCTTTGCCTACTAATGAACCAATTTGAGGCTTCATTTCACATTGCTCTGTGGATAATTCCACAACACTTGTTACTTCTCTATCTGAATTTTTTTTGTCAATGTACATGTGCACTAAAGAGATTTTTTCACTACTTGAGCTACTAGCAGATGATGGTGAGTAATCATCATCATCATCTGACATAGGCTCACATGCATATCTTACTTCTTTCCTTTGCCGCTTTCCTCTTCCTAGCTCTTCCTCCTTATCTGTAACTTCTATCATGGGTCCAAGAAGCTCTTCCCACTCTTTCCCATTAACTATGGGCTTTGTCTCTTCGTCCTAAGTAATTGGCATACCTTGGATGGCACCAAGATAACCATTTTCTTCTAAAATGTCCTTTTCTCTCACATTAATATCTCTATTAAGATGATTTTCTATATCTTCCTCTGTATATTGAATAGATGTAGCTGCAATCTCATGTTCATCAAGAATATTCCTTGCACCGTTGAGTAATATATCATGCAATTCCTTAATAGTTTCATTCTTAATAGAATTCATAACTAGATTTTCCATAGCCAATTTTCTTCTTAATCGTTGCAATATTTTCTCCTCAACTGAACATTTTGTAATCATAATATATACAATCACATTTTTCTCTTGGCCAATCCTGTGGTCTCGCGATTGAGTCTATAGATCCACAAAAGGGTTGAAATCTGGATCTGGTGGAAGAGTAGTATTAGGAAGAAGTCATTCACTAACATCTCATCTTAATAACAACTAAATTTGGATTCACTAGAAGCATTAGTTCTCAAAAAAAAAAAGTAAAACATACCATATATAATGACTATGTCGACACTTGGCTGCATCATATAATAAGTTGAAATTAGATAATCATAAAAAACTTTGTAAAGTACAACATACATATCATATACAGCCACATCAAATGAGTTTAGCATCAAGAAAGAATATTTTTTTTTCAAAGTCTTGTAATTTCTCTGTGGTCATTTTATGCATGAATCCATCATAGGATGGTCAAATGATGGTGAATCAACTTTGGTTCAGTTTCTATTGTGCTGGGAGATGAGACATTGGGCGAGCCCTAGTTTCTAGGGGGTTTTGGGTCTTAAAGTAGATGGTATCAAAGGAGAGAATGAAGTAAAGGATTCTCCAAAGATGAGAAAAGAAAAGAAAGTGATGTTCAAAAGGAAGAGAATAAGAAAAAGAAGAGGAAGAGAAGTGTAGGAAGTTACAAAAGGTTAATATACAAGGTGTTGAAACAAGTGCATCCCTCCAAGGGAATATCCAGTGATTCCATGGATATCATGGAGAGCTTCATGATTGATATTTTTGATAAGACTACTCCTGAGGCTACTTCTCTACTGAAATATAACAAGATCGTGACACTTTCCTCCAGAGAAATTGAGATTGTTGTCAAGTTTGTTCTGCCTCGAGAGCTAGCTAGGCATGCTGCTTTTGAAGGAAGTAAGGTTGTTACCAAGTTTCCTACTACTCTAGGTTAGGTTTTGTTGGAAGATTTTAGGTTTTTTGTACGTGGTGTTTATGACAGGCTTGTTTAGAAGTTGGTTTTAGCTTGGTTTTATGTGTTGAAGTTGGTTTTGGCAAGGGTAGCACTAGAAGATTTGTCTTAAGGATAGGGATATTTGATGATTTGGAACATCTTATATTGTTCATTTAAAGGTTAATCAATAACTGTTTGAACATGGAAGTGATTGGAGTGTAATTCATTGATCCATCACCTTTATGTATTTGTTGTCACTTGGGGATGGATCTAAACCTTGTAACTTAGTATTCTAACATTGGAAATGTAGGAAATAAGAAGATTTTGCAAGTTGAGAGTGATTGAAGGAGTTTGATGAGTTTGAAGGGTGCATAAGGGTCATCAAATTGGTGCAAGGGTACAAAAGTAGATGTTCTATCCTTTGGAGGGGGTATTTTATGCATGAATCCATCATAGGATGGTCAATTGATGGTGAATAAACTTTAGTTCAGTTTCTATGGTGTTGGGAGACAAGACATTGGGCGAGCCCTATTTTCTAGGGGGTTTTGGGACCAATTTGGGGCTTTTACATCTAGAAGTGTCAAATATTCAAATTGATGGTAGAATCCTCTAATTAGAGTCATCAAGTATTTGGTTGATGGTCCAACCAATTGGCAAGCTTAAATAAACATGAACCAAGAACTTGTTTGATATGGCGGATATGGAGTTGCTGAAGGAAACCTAAGGTGTGGAGTCTTAAAGAAGATGATATGAAAGGAGAGAATGAAGTAAAGGATTCTCCAAAGATGAGAAAAGAAAAGAAAGTGATGTTCAAGCCCACAAAGGATTCAGTAGTCAAAGTAATGAAATCTGAGAATACAAGGTGTTGAAACAAGTGCATCCCTCCAAGGGAATATCCAGTGATGCCATGGATATCATGGAGAGCTTCATGATTGATATTTTTGATAAGATTACTCCTGAGGCTGCTTCTCTACTAAAATATAACAAGATCGTGACACTTTCCTCCAGAGAAATTGAGATTGCTGTCAAGTTTGTTTTGCCTCGAGAGCTGGCTAGGCATGCTGCTTCTGAAGGAAGTAAGGCTGTTACCAAGTTTCCTACTGCTCTGGGTTAGGTTTTGTTGGAAGATTTTAGGTTTTTTGTATGTGGTGTTTATGGCAGGATTGTTTAGGAAGTTGGTTTTGGCTTGGGTAATGCATGAGCAATTTACAGTCCACCCCAATTTACAGTGCTATATAAATTTGACATGTTACGATATTTTGTATCTCCATTTAGTCCAATGAACCAATTGGGTCTACCCTACCCTTGATTGTCTCAAGTATTGCCTCATGGTTTGACTCACGAACCTTCCAAAGAGTTTTATTTTGCGATCTTCCCCCATATCTAATTAAGTGGACATTTGATGCAATGACGAGGTTTTGAATAATGAAGAATCTTTCTGTGTCTCCCAATCCTCGAACAACCACAACCTAGGGTTCTTCATAGGCATACTGTCTAAGCCATGTTCCAGTTACAACCATTGCTCCTATATGGTATTCTAATTCTTCACCATTGAAAACTGAGTGATCCAATTTCTTTTTTGCCTCTACATAATGACCCAAATAATAATCTCTCCCTTCTTCATTGTCTTCAGGTGCAATAACAACAAAAACATGGCCTATAGTGATATAAACATAATGAGGACATTAGTTTACTAAATATTTATGATAAAGTACTAAATTTGAGATTATTTGTATGTGGAAAAATACCAACCTGGCTGTACTAGATCAGATAAGCGATCAAAGTCAATGGATGATTCCATTTCTGTTGGTTGTAGTGATTCATGGGATGATAGGAGGCAAGTGGACTCAAATATGTGTATACCATTCGTCAACCCATTCCTTTGACTCACACCCATCCCAATCTTCATCTACACATGATGAACAAAAGCACACCATATCTCGTGTGTGGATACTCATGAACCTGCATTACAACTTCTAAAAGAGTGTAGCTCACTCGATCCTATCAATGTACAAAAATCCTCATATGGTGCAATGTTAGTTTCATCCATCAACCAAAAAAATCTATGAACCGTAGACTCACCTTCATTACCTAGACCCATTGTAGCGTTACACCACTAGACAATACATCCCGCATTTGACAATATTTCTTTCTCTTTGTACTTTAATTCTTCATGCACTAAGGCTCTTTTAATACATGCACCTGCGCCATTGTGCTCTCCCTTTCCATGACTAACCTCTATGAAATTCCACATATATTGAATTCTAGTAATATTATGCATCCTGCACAACCAATAAAACATCTGCGAATTCTTGAATTGGGATGCACAATTATTTGACCAAATGATATGTCGACGATATTTTATGCCCCTATTTTCCAAATGACCATAAAATAGTTGAAAGCAACTGTGTACAAACTCTGTAGAATGTGAGTGATCATCACTTATATAAAAATGATACTCCCTCAATATCTTCCTGTTCTCCTCTGTACTATCTGGTGCATGCATGAATGCTATATGAACAAATATAGCAACTTGTTGAGAGCTGTAATACTTTGCTTGCACCTCATTCTGTGGTTGTAGTGTGTAGTTCTCTACAAAGTCCCACAACTGAAACAATAGTATCAAGTGGGAATGTGTCCTTGTACAACTTGAATTGCATATCTAACCATCACGCTCTATGTGTATGCCTTGCATACTCATAAATAATTTTTTTACAAAAAATGTCCATGAACTGATACACTAGAATTTTTTCAATTACTAAATCACATCTTTTAGCCTCTTTTCCATCTTTTAGATTGTATGTCATGGTCTTTATATTTTCCAAATTCCACTATTTCGTTACCGATTGCATGCGTACTCCTCCATATGTTGGACAAATTGGCAAACATTGCAAACCTCCACAATCTATGCATGTACCATTCAAGCATGAGAGATTGTAAAAATTGTTGACCATCCACTCTTTCACATAAATGGTAGATATCAATTCCCTTGAAAATCTAGGTGGGACATTTATGTTACAATCCTGCAAAACATCGTTAGAGTGCAAACCTACACATATATTCCTATAAACTTCAAAATGGTTAGAAAATTCAATATGTACCCTACAACAACAAGTTATGTGTGTGTGATTTATCTTGACATAAAAAGGTTTACACATTTCAAAATATCTTTGACTAATTTTAATTTGAGGATACATATGCATAAATTTTGCAAGAATTGTGTTTGAGTTGAATCCAAAAAATGTTTTGGATGTTGAACACGAATTCGACTACCAATCCTCCTCTTA